>CABFVZ010003711.1:0-26584 GCA_902151445.1 Timema monikensis | reverse complement strand
ATTAATAATTTTTGTTTTCCCATTTAAAATGCATTGAAATGGAAACATTTTAATGAAAATATTTCAATAACTATTTTTAGCATGGGTTGAAAATTCCATAAGAATTATGAAAGATGCCCAGATATGTTACTAAAATAAATAAAAAACAACAAGGTTGAATTATTAAATATATTTTGTTCTAAATTCTTTTGTTTAGAACCGTGCATTTATGGGTAGGCAGGGCCTTAACAAAGGATGCCTACTCTACCAAGGAAATTAGATCGAAGATCACCATGGCTGATTAAATTTCTAACAAGGAGAGTTTACTTTTGACCATCAAGTTGAGAACTGTGGAAGAAGTTGATGGAAACTTGGACTCTCAGGAAGATGGAAAAGACATACTTGGAGAGCTTTGAAATTTGGTGTTGGACAAGACTTGAAAATATCAGGTGAACAGACAGGGTCAAAAATGAAGCAATCCTACGAAGTGGGTGAGAAGAGGACCATTTTGTATGTGATACTTTGGTATAAAGCAAACGGATTCGGACACATCCTTGGCGGAATGATCTTCTTAACGATGTATTAGGATGTAAGGTTGAGGGAAAAAGAAGTTTAAGAAGAAAGAGGATACAAATATTGAATGATGCGAAGGAAATAATACAATTCTGGGAGCTGAAGGAGGAGGCAGAGGACATTGGCAGTTTAAGTTCACTGACAAAAAAAAAACCTTCGTGAATAGAATACCACTAAATAATGTTTTGGGAATGCCAGGCCACCACCGTGGATCGGATTCCACGTTAAACTGTAGGTCCTTCATTTCATCTCACAATCACCCTACCACTACACATTAGCGTAAGTGCGTATAACCCGAACNTCTTTGACTCAAGAAGGTCACAGAGATTAGTTTAACCCTCCATTGCCGCCTGCATTCCGATACAGCAGGTTAGCCAACGCTTGCAAAATGATACTAGCTTGTAAATGGGTAATGATCATACTAACGGCACCTATTATCAGCTATGACAACTAGTTGCAGAAGGAAAAGTTGTATTTAAAACCATGTATTTTGACTAGAGTCGACTTGGAAGTCGTTAGAGCTCAATATCGTCGTGATTATTGAAGCTAACCCAAATTAAAAAATATGTCTAAAAAGAAAAAGAAATTATTCATTAAATAGTATGTTATAAACAAACACTGTAGCTTAATTGTACAAAGAAAATAAATAAATCAATTAATAATTTTTGTTTTCCCATTTAAAATGCATTGAAATGGAAACATTTTAATGAAAATATTTCAATAACTATTTTTAGCATGGGTTGAAAATTCCATAAGAATTATGAAAGATGCCCAGATATGTTACTAAAATAAATAAAAAACAACAAGGTTGAATTATTAAATATATTTTGTTCTAAATTCTTTTGTTTAGAACCGTGCATTTATGGGTAGGCAGGGCCTTAACAAAGGATGCCTACTCTACCAAGGAAATTAGATCGAAGATCACCATGGCTGATTAAATTTCTAACAAGGAGAGTTTACTTTTGACCATCAAGTTGAGAACTGTGGAAGAAGTTGATGGAAACTTGGACTCTCAGGAAGATGGAAAAGACATACTTGGAGAGCTTTGAAATTTGGTGTTGGACAAGACTTGAAAATATCAGGTGAACAGACAGGGTCAAAAATGAAGCAATCCTACGAAGTGGGTGAGAAGAGGACCATTTTGTATGTGATACTTTGGTATAAAGCAAACGGATTCGGACACATCCTTGGCGGAATGATCTTCTTAACGATGTATTAGGATGTAAGGTTGAGGGAAAAAGAAGTTTAAGAAGAAAGAGGATACAAATATTGAATGATGCGAAGGAAATAATACAATTCTGGGAGCTGAAGGAGGAGGCAGAGGACATTGGCAGTTTAAGTTCACTGACAAAAAAAAAACCTTCGTGAATAGAATACCACTAAATAATGTTTTGGGAATGCCAGGCCACCACCGTGGATCGGATTCCACGTTAAACTGTAGGTCCTTCATTTCATCTCACAATCACCCTACCACTACACATTAGCGTAAGTGCGTATAACCCGAACTGGTAGTAAGACGCGGTGCTAATAATAATAATAATAATAATAATAATAATAATAATAATAATAATAATAATAATAATAGTAATAATAATAATAAAAAATAATGTTTAATTGGTTATTCATATTTTGTTCTTGTCTCTCTTTATGGTTTATCTTTTATGTAATTAACTTTATTAATAACAGTTTGTGATGGAAAATACTGGACGTAAAGGGTACTATCTTTGCGAGTGAAAGTTGACGGAGGGACGTGGTAGGGAAGGCCTGCAAATGAGACTCTTCACGTGGTATTGGCGTGAGGCCCGGAACTACGTGTTTATATGAAACGTGGGAAGTGATTTTGGTGAAATTATGGGCACATTCTAAATGCGAACTGTGAACCGTTTAATTATTTCTTAAGAGAAAACGATACGAGTGGATGTAAATATCAATTTGTTATCGAATACCCTTTCAGTAGACGAAAGCGCTGCCGGTTGCTAGGGATATATTCACATGATGCCAGGCTATATACAACCTAATAAGGTATGTTTGGAACTTTATTCTATTTCCTAACTTAGAACAGCGGTGAGTATACCGATCCTCACAGATTTTGGGCCCCCAGTCTGCTTTGAGTGAAATGGTTTCCAGAGCCGATGCTGGAGCTTTAATATAGAGTGGGACTATTTAGTGGCCAGTATCGAAAATCCATTCGGGGATATTTTCAACTTAGTTCCTCGTTAAGATTTTATAGACAATTTCAGGAAATACTTCAAAATAGTATTGGATGCACTTATATAATCAAAACCAAGGTGCCAACTTTTTACACAGGATGGACGCGAACTTTGTGAAAAGCATTAACTATCTTAAACTTTTCACAAAATGATATTAATAAACGTGCTCACTTATGATACTCGCTGGATATTCTGGTAGTATACGAGACCATATGAGTACAAGCCAATGTTACTTTGGAAAGTGTGTTATTGTGTGTGCCTATGTAATGATATCCACTATTGTGATCATAAATATTAGTTGTTAGAAATTTTGCTCATGTGAATAATTCCATGGTATTGGGAAATAAATATTAGATGACCATGATTTATCAAACTACTACTTAGGTTATTTATATTCAAAATGGGTAATTCCTTATATTGCCATATTGAATATTTCCATATTGAGTTAGCTGTGTCCGAGTTGTATGTATAACCTTACCTCTTAACTCCTTTCTGTTATATAGACACTCTAGCTTTACTTAGAGATCATGTAAAGGAGAATTTATCGTGTCTCCACCAATATTTTACTGAGCTATTTAAAAGCCAAGGTGTACCCATGTCCATTTTCAAGTTCATATCATTTCTCCTTGTCTCTCTTTTACATTCTCTCTATCACGCTCCCCCACTAATGGTAATAGTGGGTGGTTGGAGAGAAAGGTGATGGAGAAATTCCCTTTCAGTAGAGCTATTACATTTTTAGCACCATGATGACCGTGTATACCCGTAAGGACTAAGAAGGTACAGAAATTAATTTAGTCTACAAAAACAAATACTAAAAAATTGAAAATAATTGGTTATTTGATCTAGATCTTGCCTTCACCAACATTTGATAAAGAGCCAAATACATTAAAATATAATTAATTGTTGCAGTTAGGCAATTGGTAAAATGAATATCAATAATTGAAATTCATTTTACCAGTTTTGTGTTCTTTATAATTACTATAAAGAACACAAAACTAAATACTATTCAACTAAGCAATAATTTCATATTTTTTTATATTATAGTATCTGCATAGAGTTGTCTGAAATAATACAGTTTTAATTTTGACCGAGAAGCATTTTCTTTAATAATATGCGTGTTTGATTATTTTCAATTTACTAAGTTTAAAACTAAAGAAGAGTAACATACAGAGTTTTGGTTAATAATTTTATTTAAAAAAATTTTATGTGAACATAATTAATCATTGATATCTTTTCTGAAAAAAGAAATCAGCTAAAAATAATATTTAAGAACATTTAGCATACTAATAAAACCATTTTATCTATTATTTAAGTACTTACCTTGATAGAAATGTTAGTCACTTGTGTTGCTATTTAATTGAACATGTTTTTATAGGCAACATTATGTTTATGGGAAAAAAAGTAATGTATAATAATGCTTCTACATGTAATATTGAATAAGAATTTTAAGTTGGATAAGGTGTAATTGACTTACTAAAGAAACATTTTTGAGTATGTGCTGTAAAAAAAGCTATACATATTATTGAGTACAATTAAAAAATTATAAGCCAATAAAATTTCAACTTTAAAATTCGTCTATAAATGTATGGTCCTAACTCAATAGTTGAAAAATATGGTCCAATGTTGTGCTAGCCAACATAGACACTTGCAGCGTTCTTGTTAAATAATATTTTTTGTGCAAAAGGTGATAATAAATTGTATAAGCTTAATTTCAACACCATGGTAAGATAATAATCATTTTACTAAACATTTCGAAAAACAAATTTTTAATTGTATTGTGTATTAAATGAATTGATTTTAGATACAGGAATTCTTTAAAAAAAATTCATACATATCTAATCATGCTGTTCCCTTAGGGGGTAGGCAAGAAACTGAAAAAAATTATATCTAATTCTATATTTCAATACTTTAATATATTTACCACATTAATATAAATAAAAATTAGAAAATATGTTTACTAATAGAGGTCACTAATTATTTAAATGCTTGTTGCGCCATTGATACAATTATATCTCAGAAAATAATATAGATGGCAACACGTATGAGGAAAACCCGTTTGTCTAATTATAAATGAGACATTGCCGAAGTATAAATGCCACTGTGAAGTTGTATAGTAATGTTATCTGTGCTATGACGTTTGTTTATTATATTGCATTTTGTGGATGAATATTTATTTGTGTATTATAAAGTGTGATTTTTGTAGACAAAAATATTGGCCTAAATGATGATATAATTTGAAGGTAAGAATATGAGTAGTCTACATAACTTGTATACATAAAATTTACCATATTGACTAATAAGTATTTTGTTTCGTTAGGATATTTAGCTTGTTATAGACGATAACAAAAAATAACTAAGGGAATAGTATGCCAATAAACGAGATTCTTATTTAAAAAAAAATTATTGAAAATGTAATATTTTACATTATCTATACACTTACTAACTTTATGGCATTACGAACTCTAAAGTCCATTACCGCATTTAACAAAAGTACACCACCTAGCTACCCCTATCTTAAGGTAGTCCACCTCATTACATCCTCTCTCTTTCAGGTTCATTCTGATGTTATCCTCCCATCTGTGTATCTAGGACTTCTCACTGGTCTCTTTCCATTGATTTTGCCAGTCAATACACTTAACACGGTTCTAGATAAATCTCAAGCTGCATGTCCTGCCCACTGTAATCTGCGAGATTTGACTATCCAACCTTTGGACTGTTTGCATGAACGTTTCTCGAGTAAAGGCGGAGATGGAAAGAAGATGGAGAAAAGGGAAAACTGGTTGTGTGACATCTTAATAGCTAATGCGCATTGCACATTCTTGTCGAGTTGAACCCAAGTAGAATAAAAGGCTGGTTGGGACATACCTTCCAAGTGACTTAATAGTATTGTGTAATTTCTTGGAATTAAGGTCGCATGCTCGTCTTAACAAGAAAATCAACCTTCCTCCATTATTCTCTCCATCTCCGGCCTTACTTGAACATCTTTCTGGCTTACCACCCAATGTTTTGAGATGAGTACAGGGTGTGTAAATGATCATCAAGCAACCTTCTCCCCTTCCCAGTATCTTCAACCATTTTGGACCATAGATCTTCCTAAGCACCTTGTTTTCAAATACCTAAATTTATTTTATGTCTTGTAAGGGAAGAAACCACATTTCACTACTAGAGAGAACAACCACTAGGCCTAAACCTATTGATTTGTTATAATTATTTTGAGTTTTACATTGTTTGACAGCAGGGTATATGTTAACAACTAAACCTACTTACTGAGTAATAGCTTGTATTTCCCAACTGTATTCTTTTCCTAATTTCCATTCTAATATCATTATTGCTATTTAAAATATATCCCAAATATTTAAACTCATTAACCCTGTCAAGGGATATGATGCTTTGCAATAATCTAAATTATTGTCATCACTTTGTGTTTTATGTATGATCATGCATGTAGGCTTTTCAACATTCACTTCTAAACCTATTTACATACTACCGTATTATAAAATTTCTGAATTTCATGCAACAGTTTTACTATTGCCCAACAATGCTAAATTATATGTGTATCCTAATACCATAGCTCCATTGTATCGTTTAATGTCAAATCTTCTCCACTCTCTTGCATTACCCTAATAACATATAATACTCTAAAGAAGTGGTCTTCAACCCGCGGCCGGCAAGTAATTTTATGCAGCCCACGGACCAATTTTTACATACAACAATTTTTCTGTTTGAAAATTCAGCAAGATATATTTTTTTAGGAATAAAATTCTAATCTGGGAAGTTTCGTTATGCTTATGCAGCAGGTGGCAACACTGAGACCCAACACCTCCAACTGGGAATCCTCGCGATACTTTTGCAGCACGTGACAACACTGAAACTCAAGGTCAAACATCTGGCCGACTTCAAGCTACCCTCACTCCCTTCCCTTTCAGTACGCGTTAGCTTTTTGTGGGGTGGTGTTCTTTGTACTTTATTTGGTACATTATTTTTTGTATTCAGTTTTTTAATAATTTCTACAAACACATGCCAAGAGCGAAAAATTAGGGAAGATGAAAGGGTGTTCAATGAGAAGTAGACAGACTTGTATTTTTTTGTGAATATTAAAGAGAAACCAGTTTGTTTGCTTTGTAATACCATGATAACGGTATTATTATTATTAGCACCGCGTCTTACTACCCGTTCGGGCTATACGCACCTACGCTAATGTGTAATGGTAGGGTGATTGTGAGATGAAATGAAGGACCTACAGTTTAACGTGGAATCCGAACCACGGTGGAGGCCTGGCATTCCCCACATTCACAAGATGTCTTGTCAGAGGTGAAGGAAGGGTTTGGTAATCAGATAAATCTGTGCCGGGACCAAGGATTGAACCCCGGCCGCCAGCACAGAAGTTTGACACCTTACCCCTAGACCACCAGGTCACCTGATAACGGTGTTGATGGAATTAAATTTAAAGCGGCACTACAACTCGAAGCACTAATCTAAAATGGATTCAGTCAAAGTTCATCCGAGATCAGATAAAGTGGCCGATTTGAAGAAAAAACTGCAATGTCAACAAAAGTCATTTAAGAAGCAAAATGTGGAAAGTGAATCAAGTGTTAGGGCAAGTTATATTATATCTGAGAAAAGATCTTTGAAATGAAAGCCATTTAGTGATGGCGAATTTGTAAAGGGGTGTATGAATTTGTCAGCTCAAGTTGTGTGTCCGTCACAAAAACATTTGTTTTCAAAAGTTAGCCTGTCAGGAGTAACTGTGGCCACAAATTGAAGAATTAGTGAGCGATATTGAGAATACACTTAAAGAAGGTGCTTCTCAATTTTTTTTTTATTGGCCCCCAATGAGAATACTGACATTACAGGCACTGCCCAGTTGGCTATTTTTACAAGGGGAATTCACAATGACTTTACCATAACAGAAGAAATAGCCGCTCTTTTTCCAACGAGTGGCAGTGATATTTTAATGCTGTCTCTTCAACTTTGGAACGATACGGTCTACAGTTGAGCAATTTATCCCAAGTAGTTACTGAAGAAGCTCCTGCGGAAAAATGAAGGTGTTTTGGCACTTATAAGAAAAAAAAATCTAGTACTACTATGTGTCAAAATGGCAAATTCATACAGAAACCATAACAATAATTATACCTTTATCCAAAATCAACTTATTTTAAATAAAAACACATCTTTCTTAGGATACTCATTAGTTTACATTATTAAGGATATATAACAGCTCCTCAGTACATATAATATTATACAGTATGAGCATTAATTTGCGAATACGGACAGTACCTCATGATTGGGTCGGTAAATATACTAAGTTGAAATACTTGTTGTAAAAATGTGTTATTCCTGTACGTTTTAAGAAAAATGACACTAAAATTAAAGAGGAGTGTTGTGTATGTGATTTCTTAATCACCGACGATTAGATGTAGACAGATATTCAATATCAGTGTTGTGTAAGCAACAACGAACTACGTATACTATGTAAAACTTCAGGTGGGATATGGCAATGGCAGCATCTGACAGTCGAGCCGGACCTGCGGCGTGGCTGTACACTGATCGCTTTCACGAAAAACTTTAATATTCTACAACTTAGAAAACCTGTAAAACAAAACCTTGAATATGAAAATTCCAGATCGCTGGCCACCCTGATTATGGGGCACAAGTGTTGCGACTACTTAATGAAATCCACACCAACCAGTGGATCTGGTTTAGTTGCCATCAAGACCACTGGACCTCACAAACACGATTTTTTCTTGTGGTGTCATCTCAAAGTTAAACTGTAGGCCTAGGCCTACTTGAAGCTCTTCCTCAACACTACTCTTAATATGAGATTAACATGTTCGCCTCACTGTTACCAGGTATCAAACCTCACTGTTACCAGGTATCAAACCTCACTGTTACCAGGTATCAAGCCTCACTTACCAGGTTCAAACCCCACTGTTACCAGGTATCAAATCTCACTGTTACCAGGTATGAAAACTCACTGTTACCAGGTATGAAAACTCACTGTTACCAGGTATCGAACCTCACTGTTACCAGGTATCGAACCTCACTGTTACCAGGTATCAAATCTCACTGTTACCAGGTATGAAAACTCACTATTACCAGGTATCGAACCTCACTGTTACCAGGTATTGAACCTCACTATTACCAGGTATCGAACCTCACTGTTACCAGGTATTGAACCTCTCTGTTACCAGGTATTGAACCTCACTGTTACCAGGTATCGAACCTCACTGTTACCAGGTTTGAAAACATTAACTTAGGCCTACCTTAAACTTTTATAAAATCTCTCTTCTTCTATTAAAATTTCTCTGTTTTTTTTCTAATAAAACAATATAAAATAAGTGATTTTATAAACATTGTTGCATCTTTATAGTTTTGTGGTAATATATTTCTAACCACTGGCACAACCACGATTCATTTGTAGGGGGAGGATGGAGTGTAGTTTAACTTACCAATCAAGCTAGGTCCATTGGCTTTTCCCGCAGGAAAAATTGAAAATTTAAATAATGCAAAATGCAAATGCATCAACAAAAATACAATGATATCCAAAATTATTTAAAATTTATAAAAATCATCGTTTTTCTGTAATCATTATGATTATTAAGTTTTTATGAACACGCTGCTTGTAAACAAATTTTTATTGGTGCATACTGTTAGAATATACAAACATGCAAGTTTCAACAAATTGTATTTTGGAAATTTGATTTATAAAATTATTTTATGAACTTAAATCTGAAAATTCAAATAAACAACTTATACTCACTTTTAATTCACAAAATAACTTTTGAAATAATTCACTTAAACTCTATTTTAATTGACCTTGACTTTATAGAAAGTTCATTGAGAGCTTTATCCTAGCTGTAACTGACACCTCTGGATCTATTTACATGAGAGCAATCCCATTAAGTCTGTCTTCACTTGTAGAGTTCCTCAGGTATGATTTCAACAGCTTTAGGGACGAGAAAGAGCGTTCATTTGTGCACGTTGTTACAAGAAGTTTAGTCATTATTATGAGAAGTTCATGTATGACAGGAAATAGATTCACATTACACATAGAAAGAGCTTAAATTGCATTTCAGGGCTTTTTATCGGATTACTTCATGAACTGGGCCACAGTGTCAGTTTGCCTTCGATATTGTCGGGCTTGCAAAGATCGTAAAATTTAGACAATTTCTGAACATCTTTTACTACCTCAGACATCACCACATCATTTGGTTCACTCTGATAAACAAGTGATTGAAATGGTTGCAATGTGTCTTTGTGAGTGGCAAACTTATCATTAAGAGAAGTTATAAATTCATCCAAGAATGGTATGATAATCGCTATTCTAAAGTAATGTTCTGAATTATGAGGGGGAACATTTGTTCTGTTATTCTGATGACCGACAGTTCAAGGTTTTGCAACAGGAACACTTAGTTCATTGCAGATACCTTTAACAGTTTGGTACAAGGCAGAAAAATTTACTTCACCTTCCTTTCTCATTTTCTAAAGTGAGATTTTCACATTCATTGAAGACTTAACTGCCAAGCTGCTGTCTATGTTTGCATTCTGTAGATATTTGCTGAGAGGAAGTGTCGAGCATCTTTAGTAGCCTTTGCATCATTCCATTTATAAGGCATTCACGAGCTATGTTTACCTGGATGACAGCCCGAAATGTTACTAGAAGTAATCCCTAATATATCACTATGTCAACAGCTGACATCTATCACTTTGGATGACTGTAATGAAAACAGATGCTAATATATTAATGTGGTAGTTAACCACAGTAATTCAGGCCAATATTATTTATATATTTATTTGAGGTCGGACACAAAGTTTATTTATAGTTTTATTCCCCTTAAAAAAATATTAACACCACTTTCACAAAAACTTCTAACGAACATAGCTTCAAAATGGCGACTGACGAATCTAAACCATATGATTGAACATAACGGTAAACAAGTTTTTTACAATTATGCAGACACGCAGTTGATGAAAATATTTTATTCAGTTCAATATTTCAAAATATGATAAAATAATCATAAAATCATTTATTGTATGTAAAAAAATGACAACAATTTTCTCTTTTCCAAGTAAATGCGATGCCTGTATTAAAAGATATTGATGTGTGCACTATATTACACAAAATCAGTAACGTTCCAAAACGAAAAATAAGTACTTTTAATTATGTTTAAAATATTGTTTTGAGTTGGATAAAAAGAAATTATTTAAAAAAATGAAATAGTATGAGAAAACTTAAGTTTACGTTATTTTAAATGTAATATATAACAGGTAATTAAAGATCTTTACATTTATAACAAAACTGTGATCTTTTACAAGTGTTGGCAACCCAAAACCTAAACATATGATTTTCGAACTGTCATCCAGGTAAAAATCTATCATAAACGAAATATAGCTATGTAATCTAATGTATTCACATTTGGTTCAAGCAACTCTATGAATTCAATAATGGAATCATGCCTTTCAATCCAACATGTGCACAACTGCTTCAGCCTACTTACTCTTGGGGTCGACTCGAGTTTCTCAATTTCACTAAACAGTGCTGCCTGTTGTTTTGGGGTGTTAAAGAAGAAGTATGTTTTTCCTACTGTACCTATGCAATTCCTGATAGGTGGAGTGTCACATCCTATCTTAATTACAAAATTCAGACAGTGAGCAGTACATTGAACATATTGAGCTTTTAGATATCACTCACGAATTATGGCCGGTGTTCATTTTTATGCTACACTCATGGTGCTAGCACCATCTTAACCTTGTCCTTCAATATTTTGTGAGTTTAAACCCATAACAGCAAATACTTGTCACATCCTGACTACAAAAATATATTAAAATAAAAAAAATAATCTAGGTTTAAATAAGCAGATTGTTATAGATCTTAACAGTTTATTTAATTATTATTTCTTAAATTCCATAGTAGGTCTAACTTCACAAAACCACAGTAAATAGTAATTTTACTGTACTTATTGCATAATATTTCAAGATGTAAAACTATTGATGCTCCAAATGAAAAACAAAATCTTTGCTAAAATAAAAACCGGTGGTATATTGGGTGTTCCAGCTTAATCCACAAGATACAAACATAGATCTATTTATTTAGTCCTTTCCTACAATCCACAAGAAAGATATTTAAACATTTACATTCCATATTTCATGTGGTTATTAACTGAATTATCTTGGATTGTTGTGTTAAATTTTTATGCATCTTTATAAAAGCTGCTAACTGATCACTTGTCTGTATTATCAAATCACCACACTGGTGTGTGGAGGGAGACCTTTAGGCTGGATTAAAACATAATGGAGAAAATAGATAGATCTCTTTTTTTCAATCCATATTTGAAAAGTATTTGATAAGTGACATCCAACCCGTACCCTGCCATGCATTTCTCTCAAATGTAGCTCTCAATTAGCTTTACAAGTTTGTTGGGTTTCCCAAACTTAACTGAAATTTCATATAGCCCATTGTAATTTGTTTCTTTTAACCGAATCATAGGCTTTTTTTTTAAAATCCATACAGTATAGTTTATGTACATACTGTCATGTTGTATTACAAACAATGATATTGAGCAGACTAAGGTAAAGACCAACTGATGAGCTTTGGAGCAACATCAAACTTTGTGGAGAAAGAAATAAGTACATAAATAAAAGTTGGTCCATCTTTATTACATTGCTACCACCAAACAAGATATATATCACACCACAGAGATTTATACAAAATGGTTTCATGTACCATAAACAATGACAGTAAGTTTCTATAAGAGGTAGCGATTCCCAACATCCTCCTTACCCTGTTCAACTTCCATCAGGGTAACCAGTTGGACCGGAATGCTTCAAGAGTGGAGATATGTATAGTCCTAATTTTATTGTCTCTCCCAGGTATGACGTCCTCAGTTCTTTCCTTATTCCACAAGTGTCTTGAGCAATGGTCGTCATGGAGAAGAATGTTTCTTCAGGTTGGAACTATATTGTTCCTCAACGTGGACATCAGAGAGCATGAAAATTCCTTCGATCCAATAGATACTTCTTCGTCCATCGCTTTCTGAATTCATCAGATATATTTTGTTCCAGCCTAAATTCTTTGATCAGATATTTCCTTGTAGTGGCCCCCTTTCCAGCCGGTAGGCCTATTTATGTTAGTTTTGTCCACTGGTGTCAAAGTCTCAAGCTCTTTTCCGTCTTGTGACGCTTACCACCTTGACATTAAGAGGTCCAGCAAAGTCTGTTCAAGTGACTGTTAAAGGTTTCTCAGAGTTGGCAGAGGGGCCTTTTTTTCCTGACCTCGGGGATTCCTTACCATTGTACATGGTAAGCACTTATGTAAAACCTTCTTGATATTTTTACAAGTTCATAGTATCTAAAATTCAGAGTTTAGCTCGGAAAGTACAATGCAAACTCCTAAGTGATGAAGTTGTAGGTACATGCATCTGCTTGAAGTAGATGTTGAGTAGTAGTGGATGCTACAAGACAGCATACCATAAGAAACTCATTAAAACCCTTTGATTCCTATCCAAACTCAACTGTAGAAATGCCTGCTTAACGTCACAGACAATTGCATGTTGATGTAATTGGAAACTTAGACGTGTTACAAGCATCTCAGGTAGTCAGTTTGGTCCAGTTTCTAATGCATCATTTAGTGACCTTGTTCATGGGAGGACACGTCAAACAATCCTCCACTTGGTAATTTTTTTATTTATTTTTTGTATACCCTAAAAACTTCAGCTCAGAACCTGTCTTACAATTTTAGATTAACTTATGCTAATATTTTTCTAGATATTACAAAACTTTGAGTAGTATGAATATTGAGACTTAATGTTAAAACTTATTTCTAATAGTCTACTAGTTTTGTTACAATTTTGTAGAAACATTGGATGATCAATATTAAAAATGTTGGTTTCCCAGCAAACGATTCTTCCACCTATTTCTGAAAATATTAACAGATTTTAAATATTAAATTCTGATGGCATAGCGTTTCAAACCCAAGCTGCTTGAAAGGTAAATGATTTTTCCAAAATTTTTGTTCGATGTTTGTGTAGTTGTAGAGAAGTTCTATTTCGTGCTTTATATTAATGTATGAAAGATATTTGGTCACTTCTGATTAGAGATAAGACGGGCATTTCAATTCTATAATCTTATAAAGCCGTGAAATAACGTCGTTTTTTCATATCTAGCCACTTTAATAGTTTTAGGTAGGCCTAATTATTAAAATGATTATAAATTTTAGGTTATAAATAAATCTTAGACAGGAGTTTTGGATTCTTTGAATTTTCTGTTTTAAGTTTTTATTCATTCCAAGTAGTAGTTCTGGGGGTTAGTCAATATTTGACAGGACCAATGATTCACATATAGTTGATTTTACATCATTTGGTAAAATGTGTTTGAATTTATAGAGATGTTTTAAACAATAGTACCATTTTTATATACAAGATGAGGCATGTTATCCCCAGGATAAATTTTCATCAATTACTACTCCTAAGTTATTATAGTGCTTTACCCTGGGTAGCGACACATTATCAATCTCTATGTTTGGATCAACACACATTCTTTTGAGCAGAGTAGCACTGCCTGTCAACATGTAATCACATTTGCTAACATTAAGCTTCAGGGACTTTAAATTGCACCATTGTGACAAAATGCTTAATTCTTCTTCACAACTTCATAAATATCTTCTGGTGGAAATGAAACGTAAAGTTGAGTGTCATCCACATACTGATAAGAAGAGCGATATTTAAAACATTTAGGCATTGAAGTTAGTGAGAATATAAGAGGGCCTAGTGTACTGCCCTGTAGGACCCCTGCAGTTACTGGTTCCAGGGATGAAGAGACTGGTCCCTTATTCCCACTTATTACTACCTTTTGTTGCCATTCAAATAAATAGTTGTGGAGCCATTGTATAACACTATCCAAGAACATGCATTGTTGTCATAGCTTGGACAGAAAAAATCATGATTTAAAATATCAAATACCTTTGAAAAGTCTAAAAAATAATAGAATATTTAGTTTTGAACTGTCGATGGCTTTTTAAAGGTCATTTGTTACACTCTGAAGAGCAGTAATAATAATGCTATGCTTTTTTCTAAAACCTGATTGTTTTGTGAATAAGAAGTTGCTATTTTCTAAGTATTTGGTCATCTGCTTATGCACCACTTTTTTGATAACTTTTGACAGTGCAGGGAGAATGCTAACAGGTCTAAGGTGGGCATATGTCGATGGATTGATTATTTTGGGGTAAGGCTAGTTTCTATCAGTATGAATATGTCGAGGTGCCTAAAGAAAAATGTACTATGTTATCACATGTAGGCAATATGGCAAGCATATCTTTATCATTTGTAAGTTAATATTGTCTAATCCAATGGCTGAAATCTTAATGGAATTTACTATTCTGTAAATTTTGTTTGAGGTAGTTGAGTAGAATGAGAACAGAGAACTCATATCATTATTAGAATTATTATTATTATCATTTCTGTCACCTCCACTGATACGTTTATTCATATTTATGATATTATGACTATTACCATTACATACTGACAATAAGTAATTATTGATGTGATCAGTAGAGACCCTTAAAAATTGTTTTATTTTTAGTTAAATATCATTTTTTAAATCTCACTTTTTGGTGTTATTTCGTGTTTATTCAAAATTACATGTTATCTGAGGTGTTTAAATATTATCTACATATTGAAATACTATATACAAAATTAAAATTTATTATTGAAACCTTATATATTTGCTTTAAAATTCTTTGGCGAGTTTGTCTGCATATTTCACAAATTTGTAGTAAAGTTAACTTACACTACAACAAAATACTAATCAATTTACAGCACGGTCAAAATTTCTACTTAATTTCGTGTTTATTCAAAGTTTTTTTTTTTGTAAAAGCGGTGTTATTTTGTTTTATAGGAGGATTTCGTGTAACTAGACAATTTCATTTTATTTAGCTTTTCAAAAACATTGTAAATTATATCTAAAACTATCAAAGGAAACAGTACTTGATTCCATCTTCGAATGGTTCTTTTCGATTTATCGCGTCTCACCATTTTTTACGGGGCTCTAGTCATCAGGTTTTTGAAGGTTTTCATGAATGCACTTTCCATTGCTAAGAATAACATTTTAACTTTTTTAGATCATTCCAAAGTTTCTTAGCATTATTAGAGTGGGCCTTTGCTAGGTCAATGAAATAACACATCTTACTTTTCTTTTACAAATATTTTACCTGATTCTGGCAGTATTTATAATTTTTCATAATCAACTTCATGCCTTGATTTCAAAAATCTCCTTTTTAAGGTTTTTAAGGTTTTTTTCTGTGTTAGCCATGATATGTTTTATTTCCAAGGTCGACCAGGCACCCATTCCATATGAAAGTGAGCCTATGTATGTAATTTATTAATTTATAAAAATACAACTTTGATATTAGTTTTTTAGTTAAGCAAGGGGCAATATTTTACGGCTCTTTTAGAAATAAGTTTATTTTTATTTTTAGTTTTTCTGTGTAATGAAATTCTATGCTGTACAAGACACTAGTTTTGCTGTGATTTTGTTTTTGTTGGTTACACTGACATTTGCCCCCTTTTTACTTTCTTGCTATCTTACATGTAGAGAAAGTATTGTGATCGTCAACAAAATTGAACTCAAGATTTTGATGAATCTTGACATTTCATGACCTCCCCGAATCCAAAAAAGTTGTTTTTGACTTTGTCTGTCTGTCGGTACCTCCAACTAGGGCCTAAACTATTTTACCGATCGGGCTAAAACTTGGTATTTAGGGTTTTTAATAGGGTTGCCCCAAGGGGTTTTTGGAATTGGATCTCTAACCCTAAAATTAGGGTTAGGGAAGGGCAAAAAGAGAAAAAGTCAATTTTCTCAAAATCGGCTCTAACGATTTTGATTAAATTTCATTTATAAATACTACAAACAAAATGGCTTCTCTCAATATCTCGGCAAAATGACTTTAAGGGCTTTGGTCTGATGCGTAAATTATCTTTTTTTATATAATATTTCCTAAACTATTTGAGACATGAAATTACTTATCGTTATAAATATGTAGATCTCTTTATAATACAAATATTTTATAAGAAGCATATTTTTATAAAACCAATAACTTTCAAGCTATACGTAAATATATATATTTTTTAACTTTTCGAACACAAAAGGTAAAAAGTATTGCAATCACAAAAGAAAATCTAACCTGAAATGTTGATGAATGTCGACGTCTCAAGACCCCCCAAACCCTAAAAAGTGGTATTTGCAATGACGTTTATCTGTGTGTTTGCTTAAACTTAAAACTAAGAGTAATTTAAGAAAGGGCGAAAAGAGAAAAAGTTGATTTTTTCAAAATCGACTCTTAACGATTTTGATTAAAATCCGTATCTAAGTGTTGATTAAGATTATGAATAAACTGGCTATTTTAATTCAACAATGAAAATTACTTTTAGGGTACTTTACAGAAGCAGGAACTTCCGTATCTTTGCAACTATTTGAGATGCTAAATAACTTTTCATTGCAAAATTGTAGTAAGGCCTACTATTAAAAATTAAAATTTTTTATATGAAATATATTTTTATAAATCACACATTTTCTGAGGTATTGGCAAATATATTAATACTATTTTGTGAGCTTTAGTTGTAAATAGATACTACTTAAGTTTTAAGGCAATAATTATCCAATGCTATAGAGTAATTAAATATAAGTAAGTCTCTAAAAGTTTATGTTGATTTTACTTAATCCTCTTAGGAGAAATGTTTGTACAACAATGATCTATCATCTATCACCTTCATTTTAGACTCAATAGTCAATATTTACATTTTTTATTGGTCAAAATTTATAAATGAGGAATTTAATAGCAGTGCGATGGCATGAAGCTTTGCAACACCTAATAAAATGTCAAAAATTTTAACCGGAAGTTGAAATTTTAATACAAAGTATTGACCCTTGTGAACCCAATATTGATCTCTTTTATTGGTCCAAACATAAAAACGAGGACATTAATTCTTTAAAAATAAGATTATAAAATTTAAAACCGGGACTAAAAAAAGCTTTACATAAGTATGGTGCCATTTATGCTTGGACTTGCTAGTGTATATTATTTCATTTCACATATATTACAAGTTTTGAGTAAATATCTCAATTTTCAAACAATAGAGCAAGGAAGTCCATGCGGAGCTCCATACCCTATATTTTGGTACAGTTTTTAAAGTCAGTCAGCTGAATATACGTCATTGAACTTGCAAAATTCATAGATATATTGTATTCAGGTATGTCAATACGAAAGAACATTCGCACGGAAGCCGTAAGGCCCCTCCTCTCACTGGAACCTGCACCAATCATAGCCATCACCCCAGCACATAATAACAGAGGTTTTTCGAAAGACAAATTCACAGAAGACCGCCTGTGCGAGCATTCTTACAATAGTCAAGGAATACCATTTTACAAACAATACAATCATTTGGGAACATTCTTGGTAGATCCAGCCCCACCTGTGCAAGATGAACACATTACAAACCCATTGTTGCAGGCATGAA
The DNA here is from genome assembly GCA_902151445.1 of Timema monikensis. Taxonomy (NCBI): domain Eukaryota; kingdom Metazoa; phylum Arthropoda; class Insecta; order Phasmatodea; family Timematidae; genus Timema; species Timema monikensis. The sequence goes on along the minus strand of CABFVZ010003711.1, from coordinate 8,313 downwards.
ATTATCACATCAACATAAACTGTATCCTTGTTGGCCATACTTCCAAATCCAATATGCAAAAATTTGGTGTCTTTGGACAAAATACAAGACCTTTCGATAAGAAGATATCTAGACAAACTTGTGTGATGAAGCACTTTGAAGTGAAAGAGAGAGAGGAGAAGAAATATTTACCCCAAAACTCTGCTACACCAAGCAGCGCACCCTTGAAAATAGGAAAATATGTGTTGGTACAATTTTTAGGGAATAAGGATAAAATGCATAAATATGTTGGTATTTGCCAAAATGAAGCTGGAGAGGATGAAGATATTAAAATTATGTTTTTAAATGGGTGTCGTGGCAAACATTTATTTAAAATTAATGAAAAAGATGTTTCCTTTGTCTATGTACATACATTATAGTTAGGGCTATTTAATTATTTTAATTGTGTTTAAGATTCATTAATGGAATATATGGTTTTTAATAGCCTACTCCTATATATGATAAAAACTTTCCACTAAAACTTCTAGCTATTATTGTAAATGAAATAAATTGATGTTATATTTGCACTGTCTCACACTCGTAACAATTACTTTCACACCCATAACAGAATATAACAATTTTTAACTGAGACAATTTATGTTGTAATATCGGGCTCACTTCCAAGGTGGATGACTACCTTCTTATTTTTCAAAATAAATTATTATTAGAGAGGAATTAAAAAAAAAAGCCAAAAATCATTTGTAGGGTAATGTCTAAAAATTCTCACACTTGTAACCATCATTTAAAATATTTTAGGATAAAAATTATACATTAAAAACAATATAGGGTGAAAAAAAGTTATAAATGAAAGTTATGTTAAAATTGTTTTGAAATTAAGTTATTTAATTAAATTAATGCTACTTCTAAAATAATACAGATCACACAAACCAATTCTTGGTAATTTATTAAACATACATGTCTTAAAGCAACCAAAATATTTTCATTTTAATTATATATAATCTACATATTTTTATTTGTAATGAATATTTAAAGAAATTAATAAAGTAAATAATATTGAATCTTTGAAACTAATTATACCAATTTTATTTAAATTCTAAATCGAAATATTCTAACACTTTTTGTATTTCCTATATTGGTCTCATTTATGATGACTAAATTATCATTGTAAAAAACTAACCTCGTTTGACATCTCGAAAACATTTTGCTCTTTCAATTGTTTGTGCATTTTTGATTGATTTATCTAAGAATGTAACTTCCAAGTCAAAGCTAACAAAATATGTACTTAACTACAACTCTGTTTTTATATTGACATTAATTGATAACTATAGCTTTACTTACTCTTTGCCATTAGGAACTCAAAAGTTGATTGCTGCACTCACAAAAGTATGCCACTTATCACTATCTTGAGCTAATTCTATCAACTCCACCTCATTACACCCTATCCCTATCTTGAGTTAATACTATCCAGTCCACCTCATTACAATTTATCCCTATCTTGAGATAGTTATATCCAGTCCACCTCATCACACACTATCCCTATCATGAGCTAGTTCTATCCATTACACCTCATTACACCATATCCCCATCTTGAGCTAATACTATCCAGTTCACCTCGTTACAATTTATACCTATTTTGAGGTAGTTATATCCAGTCCACCTCATCATATTCCATCCCTATTGTGAGCTAGTTCTATCCATTACACCTCATTACACCCTATCCCTATCTTGAGCTAATAATATCCAGTCCACCTCGTTACAATTTATCCCTATTTTGAGATAGTAATATCCAGTCCACCTCATTACAATCTTACACTATCTATTTTGAAATAGTTATATTCAGCAGGTCCTGCCCATCGTAATCTGTGAGATTAGGTTGCCCTAATAGTTATTACTTCTAAACAAATTTCATGCTTATTTTTTGAAATTCATCACCAATTCAGATTATTTCCAAAATTTTCATCACTCCATGTTTTTTCAGTGTTAAATAATAATCTTGTGGATATATTATCAAATAATTTTTTTCGGTTGTCTTTCTTTTGGCTATTTTAGTAAATACTCTAATGGAATTAAAAAATAGGTCTTTTTATGATGAAGTAATAGTGTATTTTTATTAAAACATTAGCTTTTTTCTGTAAACAGTATCTAGTAAGATTGAATTTTATCTTTGAGAAACCTTGCCTACCATTGTAATGCATTTAAACATCACAAAAGCTTTAAATGTTAGCCAAAGATTACATTTAAAGTTCAATATAACTTCAAATAAGATATTTTGTTAACTATTTGACCTAAGAAAGCCTTACTAAGATGCCTGCTAAAAAGAAAGCAAGTTTTTAAATATTTACCAAATTGAAAAATAACCAATGACGTTATGCTAAATCTAATTTAACAGTAAAAAACTAACTAAAATATATTAAATCAAAACCCTCTAGGTTTTGAAATTTTTGGGCAAACTTAATTTTGGTAATATGCTCCTAATTACCCTCAACATAAATATTCACAATACAAATTTTAATTAGTAATTTTTTCTTATGACCATACAATTAGCTAGCTGTCCCTTGAATACCTCATCAAAATCTACTGATAAGTTATTTGCACCAAGTCTTACTACCTGTTCAGGTTAGTTAGGGTGAGTTGGGGATGAGGAAAATTGAATATAGAGGAAGTGTACCCGCACTTGTGTTGAGGGAGTGGAAAACTAGCTAGAAAAAACCAGTACACCCGACCAGAATTCATCTAAGGATATGCATGAATTTAAAAAATGACACATGGTTACAGGAATCAAATTCAGAAATGTATCCAGGTATCATTTTTCAAACTTATGAATGTGATGTTTGTTGCGGCTGTATCCGTAGATAAAGATCATTTCCATTGCTTAAGCTCTGCTAATCATTTACAATAATAGTTGAACAACTAGAGGCTTAGCTCCAGATCCTTAAGAATTTAAAGTAGGCTCCTATTTGGTTATTCAAATCTCCCATCCCAAATACTGATTTTAGATTGGACAGTTTTTGTTTCAGTTTTCTCAATTTCTGTTTAGTAAACATTCAAATTATCTTCCTTTAATTTTGTTTTGACAAAAATTATACACATTTCTTAACACTAGCCATAGCTACAATTCTCTTCACTGTTCTCTCATAGTTATCAATAGGGAATTTTCAGGGATATCCCCGGAAATTGATAAATTTCATGGTAGGAAGGGCTTTCCTATTTTTGGTGGCTCGTTGATGGCGAACTTCTCTTTCAAGTAAAGTAAATTAAAGTTGAAAAAAATTAACTGTGGTTGTAGTTACAATTAATTTTATAAGAATCTAGGCCAGTATGTTACTAACTTTTTGACAGAGAATAATAATAATAATGATAATTACAAGAATAACAATAATGAAAATAACAATGACAACACTTTTTAAAGGATCTGGAGTCTGGGTCTTACCGTGATTTATGTGAAAGAAATGTCACTCCAATTTGAGTTTGCCCTCACTTTTAAATTTATTCCTTCCAACATAATCACTTTTTTTTAAAATTTGAAAAGCATCTACATAAAGAATCCCTAAAGAAACACTTTTAGTTTCACTATTCACAAACCTTATTTATAAAAACTAAACAAATTTCAAAATAAGAGAGAAAGGAAAATTCCCTCCACCCCTTTCTGTCCTGGCTATAGTTTTATCTTTTATTTAAACTAATAAGGTGGCGTCAGGACTATTTTTTGTTTTACTTTTCCTACTCATCATTTTTTGATCTCTAGAAGAATAAAATCTGTTTTTGAACATTGAATAGCTATTTGAAGGTTCGGTAGTACTCAAACACGCAAAACTAATGAACAAAAAAAGCATTAAAGAAGTTTGATCTGAAGGTAAAGAAACTACTGTTTCATGGCATGCCAAAGTTCTATCACACACTATTAGAAAATTTAATGAAAAAATTACCATTAATAATGTGATATTAAAGGAAAGTAGGTGTCTTAGTTATGAAAGTAAATGTAAAGCCTGGACTGAAGTCGATAAAGCTGCTGGCGGGCAAGTACTGTTTCTCTCATCCCACGTAATGTTGACTTCATTGAAGTTGAATGGAGAGTACTTCAGTGTGAAGAAATTACAAGTAATTGGAATTGCACCTGAGAGAACAAGAAGTAGGGGGGAGGGGGATCTTCTCTTTGAAGGATTTTCTTAATCATCCTAAGTACCCTGAGCTGACAAGGCTTGCCAATGCTACCCTATGGAAATGCTGATGTTGAGCAATAATTCTCACAAATGTCAAACTTTCTAACCGACAACAAGACCTGTCTCTGAAGTATCCATCAGTGGCATGCAGTCTACCAAAGATGGTTTTAAACAAGAGACTTATCAATGTCACAAAGTACCATTCACGAAGCACTTCATTTAGAAAAGATATGGAGCCCATAATAATTTCAAGCAAAAGGGAATGTTTTGGAAGCTAAATTATAGGAAGCGAAAGAGGCAATACAAAAAGAGAAAATGTTTAAAAGCAAGAAACACACTAAAAGAAGTTCATTTTTAAAAGTAATTAGTGGCAGAAGCTAATGAAAGAGATTGCAAATGAAAATCAATGATTGTAAAGGTTTGCAAATAGCTCAAACCATGCAATAAATTCGAAGAAAGTGACTGCTTTGGAGAAGATGAGATACGAACAAAAGCAAATTCAAGAGAGGAAGACAACATTGTTGGACCACTTTTGTGCAAGTCAATCAAAGAAACCCCAATAAAACCTAGACAGATTTTTTAAAATCTTTATTTGTTTCACAGATTATTTTTAAAATCTATTTCCAAGGTTGAGGGCATGATTATTTTAACCTCAAACATATTTTGATGATAATCATCTATAATAATTATTGTTGGTATTTTGTTTCTCTACTGTTATTTTCAAATTTGAAATATTAGTGAAATGGTGAGGTAAAAAAATACTGTACTTAAGAGGGGGGAAAAGAGAAAAGTTTTATTTTGTCACTATGAGATGAATTATACTGTTTTAACACGTCATACTCTTTCATCACAATATCCTACTTTTCTTACGTCTAACACCCAAAATGTGCTATGAGGTCTATAGGGAGGAATGTACCCACATTTTCATAGAGGTAGACTGGAAGTCCACAAGTAGTGAAACAACAGCCACTACACCAGTCTAGGTTTCAAAATTAAACCTCTCCATCCCAAGCAAATTAAACTTAAATAAGCCTGACATCTGGTCCACATGCCCATTATAATTGGTGACTACTAATGGTAGTTATTATATTATAACATTTGCTCTTACAGAGAAACAATTTCCCAATATCGAACTTTCTAAATAATGGAGGACGCAGACACATATTTATGCATAAAAATCTCCAAACAATGACCAAAAACTGAAAACACCAGCTCATATACAATATTTGACTGTAGGAATGTCAGGAATGCCATTGTCTCATGTTTAAGTGTGAGCAGTCCCGCCTACCTCTCTAGAGAACATTTCTAAAATAGCTTATTTGGTAATGGCTAAGATACTTCACGATCATACCTTCCTCCCCTTCCAAGCCTTCAATGGGGGTTGTTACATCAGCTTAGTCTTTGCGCTTGCACATATATAGTGCTACAGCACAGAATGTATACAGTTCACATTTCAATTGATTTGCATTTTGTTATTTGAATAATGCACTTTGTACAGTAAGCTATCTACAATATTTATTCATTAGTAATAATTATACTGCATGCACACTACAGTAATTATATTGTTTTAGTTAATACCCACAGTATACAGGCCTATATAGAATAAACAGTGTTCAAGCACTATGATTTTAAATATAATGTTTTATTCTTAATAGCGTTCTATTTGAGCAGCTTGTTTTCAATGTCACTAAAACCATCATTTACATAACAGCATTGCAGTTTAAATGCTTCGATCAGTTACCAACATTCACTGGATTTATTTAATTTATTATCTTGCATGACATCACATAGTTATTAATTAGTAGAAGTGTACTGATTCAGTAAAGCCGATTGCCGATACCGATTATCAATTGTTTAAAATAATCGTTCATGTTATGATTATTTACATTGATTAATCCTGATTATCTATTATTTGTCAATAAATATTGGGAAATATGTAATCAATACAAAAAGATTGTATTCATACAAAAATATATTTCACGCATAACTGGCGAAAGTTGGAACTAGTTTATTAGTTTTATTAGTGGCATGAGCTTAGATTTCTTTATCTGGTTATGTAATAACCCGCATAGCCCGCAACCCAGATGCAGTGTGTATATAAGTGGTGTTTTTTTGCTATTATTGATCACTAAACTTCTACTTTTAAAAAACAACGATTAATCGACATAATAATCGACAATCAAGATTAATTGTCGATGCACTAATAATTTCCCAATAATGATTCATCAATATCTGCATAAGTACACCCTTACTAATTAGTGCCATTTTAACTTTACATACATTTGTTTTAATTTCTTATATGTTATAATAATTTTTAATACTTCATAATAATCATCACAAACTCATTTAATCTATAACTAAGTTATATATTGTTTTCATATTGTGATTTTGACTACTATTGTTAGAAATTGTTTTGTTATTTGACCACTTGTTGCTGCAGTTAACCTCTGAACAAGTTTTCTCTCTTTTTATAAATTCTATACATTTTATATTAAACTTAATCTTTCTTAACTTCATATACATTTTATATTAAAGTAAATCTTTCTTAACCTCATACATACATACATACATACATACATACATATACATTTTATATTAAACTAAATCGTTCTTAACTTTATCTACATTTGAGAAAGTCACATTACTATGTTAGTTACTCTGAAATAGGAAAATAATAAAATATGTACATTAACCATAGGCTAGCTTCAAGGGAACAAAGTAAACACATTTAATTAAAATTGGGTTTATAAATGTTTGCTTAAAATTATATATTGAGTTCAAAATTAGAGTGTAAACCACCGTGCTCCACTTCCAAATTTTAAATATACCGAAGAGTAAGATAAATCATTGCTACCTTATAAAATTAACTTCATCCTCCAATTGACTAGAGATTAAATTAAATATCAACACAAACTTGGCCCACCACCCTTGTATTTAATCACGCTTAAAGATCCTTTAAACATATTTTGGTTCACCTTTAAGCTGCTATGTAGAATAATGTACGCCTTGCGTAAGCATTTTGCACAGCAGATATTACTTTAAAACTATAGGTATACCTGTTTTATTTTTGTCCAAAATGTTGACCAAAAAATGAGCATACATAAATATAATTATTACTATAAATGAAGAGAACTTAACATAAATCCTATATTTCTTATCGCAAGAGCTTTAGAGCCAAGGTTAGTTCAATTGATATTTTAAAATTTCATAGGAAACTTTGGCAAATTTAAAATATTGAACAGATTTTTTAGTCTCGATAAATTCTCTTTTGTGAGCTTAGGGTGGAATGGTAGGGATTGTGAGTTAAGGGCAGTATTTTTTGCAGTTTTAAATCAACGAATAAGTTTTCACCAAAATAACTCAAAGATTTCTTCAGTAAAACATGGAGTTTAATTTTCTTCACTTAGTAATCTAAACATTTCTTGAATATCTGTCAAGCGTGTCCTTAAATTTAAATATAACTCTTTTCTTTATTTAAAAAGTTTCTCATCATATGCTAATACTCTGATGACAGACATTCAAGAAATGTTTAGACTATCCTGTTTAGAAATTAAACTTTATGTTTCCACTCCAGTGCAATATTTTATTAATTCTAGCTAAAAAAATTGTTTGCTGTAAAAATTTTAATAACATGGACCTTAACTCTCGTTTCCTACCGCCCCACCTTGTTCTAGTGGCTTGTAACTTTCGAGATTATAGGCCTGTTTCCAGTGGCGGTTGGTCCATGTAAGCATTGAAAGCACTGCTTGCCTACTCTCAGAGAAATAATTATTATTCTATTAGATAAACTAAAACAATCCAAATATTTTTTAAATCCCAAGCACAATATATTTTGGCAGCCTCTTTGTTTAAGGTTTTTTTATTTTTCAAGTGTGTCTGTAGAGTTGTCCTCTCCACGAAGCCCCTGATAGCGGGATAGCTTACTAAAAGCAATCTCAACAATGCCCCTCTATGGCCTTCAAATGGCATGAGAGTTAAAAGGGAGGAAAAGAGACTAAGGCTCGTGCATGTTTTATATGCCCCCTATACAATCAGTGGAGGTAGAATAAAAGTAAGCCTTAAACTGCCTCTTGCTACCATGGAATAAAAGAATTACTCTAAATATCCACACTTAGTTATCATTGTCAATGTTGCAGCATACAGAGTGTCGGTTACATTAGTTGTGTTTACTGGC
>CABFVZ010003710.1:47225-67073 GCA_902151445.1 Timema monikensis | reverse complement strand
TATGTTGGGCTGAGCCATTAGTAAGCATTATAAGAGCTCTAGAACAAATTATGATTCATATTGGAAAATTAATATAAAAAATTTAATTTTTTAAAATTTCAGCTGTTCTCAAATATCTAAGGATATTGAATGAAGGTCCAACCATTCCTTTCCTAATAATGACTATTTCACTACATAAAACAACTATTCGTGACACATTACGATACTGCCAGAAAATAAGATTACATAACCTCTCAAACTGAGACCATGATGAATGTCAACAATAATTATTATTTCTCTGTATTCTAATTTCTCAATGATGTCATAATAAGGGAGTTTTATGTTATGGGTATGGAGGATAAAGTTGTCTCATAATATTCAACTGCCAAAATGTAATTACAAATGTTGCGATGTACCATAAATTAATTATTGAACTAATCTCCATAAGAGTGGCCTATGGAAAGATGACTTCAAATTTCCTGGCGATGTTCAAATGATGTGCTTTTTTTCCCCCCCCATTTTAACTTTTACAACAAGTGGGTTTTCCCCTCACCCATAAAAACATATTTTAAAACTATCAGCAGGATCCACTTTTTAATTAATTGATGTGCACCAATGCAGGATAAAGATTTTTAAACTATGGTTATGTTTTAACTTCCCTTTCATTTGGACCATAAGTCTTAATCTAGAAATTCTAAAATAAGGGGGTGGAAGGAGTATAAGTTAAAGTATGTGTTTTTGTAGTTTTATTAACAAACAGCATTTATGCTCCAAATAAATATATTATTGCTTCAGGAATACATTTTGTATAATTTTAGCAACATATATTATTATGAAACTGAGGAAGTGTATAGGGAGAAGAGAAGTGCTAAGTGTGTGGTGTGAAAAGCCAGGGAGAATTGGACACAAACATTGACAGATGTTCTGGTAAGTAATATGGAAATAAGAGGGTGTTATATCTCTAGGTAATAAATAGGAGAAAAGAGATAAGACAAGAAGTTAGAATGATGGAAGATGAATGAAAAAATATGATAATAAGAGAAGAAGTAAAGGAACTATGGATGGGATATTTTGAAAATATGTTCAACCCAGAAGAGGAAAGGTATGAAAGTGAAGCAGAGGATCATGAAAAACTAACAAATGAAAGAGGTGGACGTATTAAAGAGGATGAAACAAGGAAAAGTACTGGGTGTGGAAATTAATATAGCTGCAAGAGAAGCGGGTATACAATGGTTATACAAAGTGTAAGAATAATATGGAAGAATAAAAAGATACGAGAAGACTGGAAGAAAGGCATTATAGGTTAATAATTTTTAAGAAAGGAGACAAGAAAAGATGTACAAATTTTAGGGGAATAACGCTGATGTACAACTGTACAAAAATATATGAGAAGATATTGGTAAAAATAAAATAAAAATAGAATTAAATTTACAATTTGTAGGCTTCAAACAATCCAAATATTTCCTTCTAATATTAAATATTTTAAACAGTGATTTAAATAGAAATTTCATGGGGAATCATGGTGGGTTTGAACCATCCAATTTTTCGAATTAACCTGTGTTGAATTTGACAAATTCTACTGTATTCGTAATAAAGATGGAAATAAATAGTCATGAATAAAGAAGCAAGAAAACTCAATAGTAAAGGAAGGCCATAATGTTTGTTGATGACTTGATGATAAGAAAGAGGAAGTACAGGAACAGCTACTGGAATAGAATAAGGAAAAGAAATACAAGAACAACTACAGGAATGGAATGATGAAGTGAAGCGTGTAGAATAAAATTCAGCAGAGCTAAGTGTGAAGTGATGGTAGTTACATGGAAGAGAATAAGGCCTAGTATAGTTATAAAGTTGGCTGGAGTAGAGCTGAGAAAAGTACAAAGTGTAAAATATCTTGGAAGCGTTATTGAGGCAAAGAGGGGGAGTAGTGAGGATCTAATAAGAAAAGGGCAGAACAGGGAAAGTTGTTCTTTAGGTGTGTAAGAGACGTGACATTGAAATATAAGTAAGTGTTGTACAGGGCATACTTTGTACCCATTGTCACATTTGCACAAGAGAAACAGAGAAAGGGGAGTCCATGGGAATGAGGTTTGTCAGGAAAATGTTAGCTTTCGTGAGTAGAAACAGGATAAGGAATGAAGTTATCCGGGAAAGAGTATGGGTACAGGAAGTACATGAGATAGTAGAGGAGGCAAGACTGAAATGGTATGGAAAAAGATAGAATGCCAAAGAAAATGTTGGTAATAAAGTATGTAGGAAAGAGACCACAAGGGAGGCCAAGAAAGAGATGGGAGGAGCAGATAACAAAAAGTTTACCAGTGAGAGGAAATGAATGAAAGTGTTTAAAGGAGTAATAGTGGTGGCAGGTTAGAGTAAGAGAGAGGCATTTTACTAAATTGACCTAGCCACAGGCTGGAAACAGTAATGATGATGATGATGATGATAACAGTTCTTAAATATTGATCATAGGCATCTTAAAATTAATTTTGAATTTTTATTTTTATTCATAAAGTATCTCGTCAAAATCCATTATACCCATGACAAATTTTCAAGAACTGTTAAGATGATTGTGTATAGAAAATTAAACTAAATGTATATAATGAAGCAAAATTTTATTGATTTTGGCCAAAAAAGTATTTTGTTGTAAAAATTGTAAAAGTTCATATTTTAGAGTCCAAATTTACTTTGTTGTTTACTGTGTCTTTTAATTTTGAATTGCCGCTTTTTTTCTATTACTTCTCCAATGAGAGGCCTTCTCTCTCCTGATTGGACAGGCAGTTTTTCCCCCTTAGTTTTTGTTTATCATGATTTGCAGTTGGTTTATGGCTTACCGAGAAACAACATGTTAGTTTTTGTTAAGTGAGTTTAGTTTTGTTGAGTTGGGTTGTACTGTTGGCATATTCCTTGTGCTACTTTATAATGGTTCAATAGTGTGGAAGGTGGAGGTTGGAGGAATTAGGAAAATTAGAGCCTCAAGAAAGCTGGCTTATAAGGACCTACAATCTCATTTTATAGAGCAACATTATTCAGGTGAATCCTTCTTTGTTTTAAAATTTTCTATAAAGTCTACTTCTAGATTATTATGGCTACCACGATGTTCATCTTCTGTGTACACATAGCTCCTCGCCTAATAGTTTATGTAAATACCTAAAGCAAATAGGTGTTGGATACCAACGAAACCCTCATATCATCTGAAGAGCTTAATCCTCATTTTGTGAATACTCTGAATTTAATCAAGCTTGTTAAGGAAAAAAATGACTAACTAATTTATTGTCTCAGTTCTCAAATAACGAAAAGTCTAATTTTAAACACTAGCAGATGTTTTATAGTCAATTAAATGAATCAAAATAAATGCACAAGGAAATTACCAAACAAATTAATTATCTAAGGAACACCCAAAACCAGTACAAAAGATTAATTCTAAATGAATATATATAATTGAAATAAAATAAAAGGAATTAATGAAGATAGAATTTTAATTAGCAAAAGACAACTGGGATTATCATAGTTAAATGAATGTATAGCACAATCTGAATAAATATAATACATTACTTAAAAGAAAATTATGAATATAATAATGTTAAATCATTATGAAAAACCCTAACCTTGAATTTCATTAAATTATAACCTCAAATTTTAGTCAAGTTTATTAAAAAAAAATACTTTTTTTATATTTTAAACCCTATAGGACACATAATTTTAATTTTTCCCTCTTTGTGGAAATCTGGAATAATTAGACCCAGGGACGTATTTAGGCACGTGCAACATGTGCGGCTACACAGGGCGGCAAAATTTAGGGGGGCAGCAAAATAATATTGAAATAAGACAAATACAGCAAACTTGAATGTAACCAGTAAACAAATGTATACCATTTTGCGTGTAGTATAAAAAAATAGCTATTCATTAGCTCTCTCTTATCATTCATTATTAAAGAAAAACTCTTTCATATTTACTAAGTCCAAGTAATGATTCATTTTATTGGGAAATCAATGACCAAACCCAGGATTACTTAATAAAAGATGGTATTAACCAAGACAATGGTGATGATTTTTCTCATTCATCACGGCGATATAGTGCAGCAATTTTTTTTTTTTTCAAAAGTGTTTAAGTAAATGGTCAAGACCATTAATCAGACTATTTATCGGATTTTAGTATGGATATCCAAACATTTGTTGTACAAGAATATTTTTATGCAGAATATTTGCATGGACTTGTAAACTTTTATGGTTTATTCAATTGTGTTACAATATTTAAATAAAATTAAAAATAAATTAGCAATATGTATAAGTTTCACAACCATATAATATCTGCAATGCTGTAATTAGGTGAGAAGTGATGTTGATGTTTGAGGGGGAAAGAGGGTGTGGCATAAAATAAATGACTGCAGAGGGGCGTTGCATACCCTAAATACAGCCCTGGTGAGGCCTATCCCATAACCCCTTTGCCAACCTATTCAGTAACAGATTATAAACCTATAAGAATACTTCCAGCGCTTTTAAAAGCCTTTGGCTATATCGTACACAAACAAATATATAACTTCATAAATCATCACAAGATAATAGACAAATACTAATCTAGGCTTCGACCACATCACAGCACCAACACAATACTCATAAATGTAGCTGATGATATAAGTAAGACTAGCCATGAATAGAAGGCAGATGACGCTGTTAGAACGCTTGGACTTTGGCAAAGGTTTTGATACTATTAGCAATGATGTTCTTCTTGCTAAACTAAAAACAAACTTTCATTTCTCAATAAGTTAAACACAATGGATAAATAAATTCATAAATAGCCGCCATCAATGTGTCATAGTAGGTGACACTCAGTCAACATGGAATTTAGTGACATTCGGAGTGCCACAAAGTGTGGTTCTTGGTCCACTTCTTTTCTCAATATTTATAAATTATCTCTCTAGCTGATTGCAACATTCTAAGACTGATCTATATATCAATGACGTCCAAATTTATATATCACCCTCCTTTTGATAGGTTGTGGATAGTATGAATATTGACTTAAATGCAACACATAAATGGACACTACAAAATGATCGTAATGTCAATCTCAATGTATTATTTTAATGTCAAAAAGATTACCACCCTCATTGAATTTCACATCAATACAATAGATAAATTTTAAAAAATCCAATTTAATTTGTATTGGTAGTTAATAACGTTGGTTTACATAATATATAAATGAAAACTGCACATGGAAATATCATGTCAAACAAATGTAAAAAAAAAAGTTTTTTTTTTAAATTTTATACTCTCTTAAGCAGTTAAAAAAAATAAAATCATGCCAATGAATATTAGATCCACTCTTATCCAGTACCCTATTCTTCCACATTTAGTCTATTGTGATGTAGTGAAATGACTTGACAGCTGATTTTAGAGCAAAGCTACAAAGGCTCCAAGACACATGTGTTGGATTTATATCTGACCTCCAATCATGTGATCATTTTTCTCCATAATATAAGAGACTAACTTTGCCACAACTTAAAAGAAGTATAAACTCTAGACTTGTGACAATCATAAAAAAACTATTGACTTCCAACTACCCACAATATATCTCTCCATATATGCTCACTCAACTCTGATAATAATAATTTCACCACTCATTCACAAGAAACATCAACTTTATTTATTCCTCTTCATCATTTCAATCACTAGTAAAATTCTTTCACTGTTTCAGTATCTTGTTCATGGAATATCCTAAGCAAATGATGTTAAGAAATTAGAATTGTATGGTTTCAAGGCTAAACTTGCAAATAATTTGTGTGTGGGAGCTCAGTCATGAGATTGAAGAATGTGAGACATGATGGAACTTATTGTGTGCGTGTGTGTGTACATGTGTGTGATAGCATTTCTTTACATAAAAATTAACAATATTTTACTATTTTTTCATGTTATATAATGTCATATTTAGCTATAGCTTTTCATTATGTTTTTTATGTGTATTATTTGTTTAGACTCTATTTTAGTTGTAATTTTTATGCCTGCTTCAGTGGCTGCATGGTCTAAGGCATCACTATCATGTTAGACTAGACTGCCGATGACAAGGATATCGGGGTTCGAATCCTGGTTGGGTGTGTTGAGGTTTTATTTTCCAAAATACTTTTCCCCTCTCTATCCACACAATTGCGGGTAGACTTTATTTAAATTCAACATTACTCATCCCCAACCCATTAGCGTAATCAGTATATATGATGTAACCTGAACAGATAGCGCTAAATAATAATAACATTAAAACATTAATGTTTGGTTAAGTGTAAGAAAAGGTAGTGGCCATTACTTCACTATTAAAATTTATTATTATTATTATTATTATTATAGTTGTGGTTGTTATTGTTGTTGCCATCATCATTTATTATCATTACTATTACTATTATTATTATTATTATTATTATTATTGCATAAAGGAAAAGTATTTATTTTATAATAAACATAAAAGCTAAAAATCCTTGGGAGCCTAATTTTAAGTGATTATTTAAAGGAGGGTTTATTTTATCTATAAATAGATTAGGGGAAACCCTCCTGTAAATATAACATATTTCAATATTTTGTGTTTATGTTTCAGCATTCAATAAAGAAGTAAGAAGCACAAATTATATTTCACCTCAAGGTTATAAAGTGAAAAACTCTCAACATGAGGATGTCCAAGAATCTAAGACAGAATTTTCCAGTAATTCTTTCTTAATAAAATACTTTTTCAAAAGAAATCACAGACAATTAGGGCCTCCAACAGATGAAAACACAAATAAAGTTAAACATAAAGGTAAACCAAATAATCATCATGATTTTATAAATTATAGCACTCAACAAGGAAATAAATATGTGGTTGCAATTCATTATGATCATAATTTGAATTTAGAAAACAATATTACATCATTACTAAAATTCAATAAGCGTGAAAGAAATGGTTTTTATTATATAAGAAACACACCAGAAACCAAAATTAATGGCTTTAAACCCAAGTTTGATAGCGGCATATCAAAACAAAAAACATCAGCAAAACCCAGTCTATATAGCTCTGAAATAAGTTCATTAACCTCTTTTAAGGAAATAAATGTAAAAAATACAATTCCCATGGTTTACCTTAGTAAAGTTAATACAGCAAATAATGTAAAGAAACACTACTCTACTAAACGAAGTACTAAGCAAAGCAATAATCTACCTCATGGATTAAAATTTAGTCTCTATTCACACAAGGACTCTTATAATGAGACTTCTCGTTTGATACCATTTGATTTCAAAGATAATACAATTTTCAAATCACAAATAAACATGGCTTACAAAAATGAAAAAGAAGGAATTGCAAAATATAATTTAGTTTCGTTTATAGATCTACAGATCTCATTTATTCCTGGTTCTTCAAGTAAAAATAAATCTGTTACCTATCATGTCAGACCACATTATAAAAACTATCTTAGTCAAAAAGTAAACATTCCAACAAAGTTAAGAACCAAGAGAGATACAAGAAAACCAGTTATAACCAGGACACATAAAAGGAAGAATATAAAATCAAGGACACATACAGAAACGGTGATAGCAAACAAAAGATATAAAATTAAGGAACAAGGAAGAATTCAAAGATATTATCATGAAAATTTAAATGGAATTCACAGTGAAAATTCAAATTCTAAGGAATTGATTAATTTTTCAAAAATGTCTTCTAGAAAGTTTAACAAACAACCTTTAAAAAATAAGTTTTATCGCATAAATAGAAAAGTACTGTATAAAGATAATGCCAAAATAATAGTTCCCATTAAACATAAAAGAACCAGAAGTGGCGGTAAAAATTCTTCTCGCAGAAGTGGCCCAGGTAAGATCAAAAATATAGGGAATTATTTAGAGGAGATCAAAGAAAAGAATAAACAATCACTCTCTCTTAGTCTTGTGGGTAATGGTGACGTTGATGAAAAAATAAACACATACAAGAACACATGGTCAGGTGATGAATATTGGGGAGATGGTGAGATACCAGGAGAAGGTGAGGAGCCAGGAAAAGGTGAAGAACCAGGAGATGGTGAGAAGTCAGGAGAGGTTGAGAAGCCAGGAGAGGTTGAGGAACCAGGAGAGGTCGAGGAACCAGGAAAGGGTGCGAAACTACTAGAGGAGGAGTGTGTCAATCAAAACTACACAACATGTGAGGGAGAGAGTTGTGATTATATTGTTTCTGAATCAGATACAACAGAAGAGAATGAAGAACCAGGAGAGGTTGAGAAACCAGTAGAGGAGTGTGTCAATCAAAACTACACAACATGTGAGGGAGAAAGTTGTGATTATATTGATTCTGAATCAGATACAACAGAAGAGAATGAAGAACCAGAAAAGAGTAAAACACCAGAAAAGGAGGAGTGTGTCAATCAAAATTATACAACATGTGAAGGAGAGAGTTGTGGTTATATTGATTCCGAATCAAATACAACAGAAGAGACTAAAAACCCAGAAAAGGAGGAGTGTGTCAATCAAAACTACACAACATGTGAAGGAGAGAGTTGTGGTTATATTGATTCTGAATCAATTACAACAGAAGAGAATAAAAAACCTGAAAAGGAAGAGTGTGTCAATCAAAACTACACAACATGTGAAGGAGAGAGTTGTGGTTATATTGATTCTGAATCAATTACAACAGAAGAGAGTAAAACACCAGAAAAGGAGGAGTGTGTCAATCAAAACTATACAACATGTGAAGGAGAAAGTTGTGATTATATTGGTTCTGAATTAAATACAACAGACGAGGGTGAGACTAAAGAAGATGGTGGAACAACAGAAGAGGGTCAAATGACATCTGGGGGTGAAAAACCAGTTGACAGCAAGTGTGTTGAAAAGAACTATACTATATGTGAAGGAGAAATGTGCAGTATATATTTTAATTTAGAAAATGGAACAACAGAAGAGGATGCAACAACAAAAGAAATTGAAACAACAAAAGAAGGTGAAACAACAGAAGAGAGTGAAACGATACAAGAGGGTGAATCATCAATAGAAACTGAGACAACACAAGAAGGTGAAATCACACAAAAGAGTGAAACAACACAAGAGGGTGAAGCAACACAACAGGAAAAAACAACAAAAGAAGGTGAAACAAAACAAGAGGGTGACACAACAAAAGAATGTGAAAAAACAGACGCTGGTGAAACAATAGAAGAAGGTGAGAACACAGAATATGGTGAAACAACACAAAAAGGTGAGACACCAGAACTTGGTGAAAAAACAAAAGAAAGTGAAGATAACGATGGTGAAACAATAAAAGAGATTGAGACAACAGAAGATAATGAAACAACAAAAGAGGTTGAAACAACAGAAGATGCTGGGACACAAGAAGAGGGTGTGACAACAGAAGAGGTTGAATCAACGAAAGATAGTGAATCAATGGAAGAGGGTGAGACAACAGAAGAGGGTGAAACAGAAGAATATAAAACAACACAAGATGGTGAGACAACAGAACCTGGCGAAAAAACAAAAGAAATTGAAAATGACGATGGTGAAACAAAAGAAGAGATTGAGACAACAGAAGACGATGAAACAACAAAAGAGGTTAAAACAACAGAAGATGTTGAAACAATAGAAGAAGGTGAGACAACAGAAGAGGGTGAAAAAGAAGAAGTTGAAACAACACCAGGTGGAGGGACAACAGAAGCAGGTGAAAAAACAAGAGAAAGTGAAGATGATGATAATGAAACAATAGAAGAAATGGAGACAACCGAAGATGATGAAACAACAAAAGAAGTTAAAACAACAGAAGATGCTGAGACAATAGAAGAGGGTGAGACACAAGAAGAGGGTGAAACAGAGGAAGTTGAAACAAAACAAGATTGTGAGACAACAGAACCTGGTGAAAAAACAAAAGAAAGTGAAGATGACGATGGTGAAACCATAGAAGTAATTGAAACTACGGAAGATGAAACAACAAAAGAGGTTGAAACAACAGAAGATGCTCAGACAATAGAAGAGGGTGTGACAACAGAAGAGATTGAATCAACAGAAGATGGTGAGACAACAGAACCTGGGGAAAAAACAAAAGAAAGTGAAGATGACAATGGTGAAACAATAGAAGAGATAGAGACAACGGAAAATGATGAGACAATACAAGAGGTTGAAACAACAGAAGATGCTGAGACAATACAAGGGGTTGAAACAACAGAAGATGGTGAAACAATAGAAGAGGGTGAGACAAGAGAGGAGGGTGAAATAGAAGAAGTTGAAACAACACAATCTGGTGAGACAACAGAACCTGCTGAAAAAACAAAAGAAAGTGAAGATGACGATGGTGAAACAATAGAAGAGATTGAGACAACAGGTGATGATACAACAGAAGAGGGTGAACCAGAAGAAGTTGAAACAACACAAGATTGTGAGACAACAGAACCTGGTGAAAAAACAAAAGAAAGTGAAGATGACTATGGTGAAACAATAGAAGATATTGAGACAACAGAAAATGATGAAACAACAAAAGAAGTTGAAACAATAGATGCTGAGACAATAGAAGATGGTGAGACAACAGAAGAGGTTGAAACAAAAAATGTTGAAACAACACAGGATGATGAGACAACAGAACCTGGTGAAAAAACAAAAGAAAGTGAAGATGACGATGGGGAAACCATAGAAGAGATTGAGACAAGAGAAGTTGATGAAACAACCAAAGAGGTTGAAACAATAGAAGATGCTGAGACAATAGAAGAGGGTGAGACAACAGAAGAGGGTGAAACAAAAGAAGTTGCAACAACAAAAGTTGGCGAGACAACAGAAGAAGGTAAATCAACAAACGCTGGTGAAACAATAGAAGAGGGTCATACAGAAGGAGATGGTACAACAGAAAATTGTGAAGCAACACAAAGAGATGAAATAACACAAGAGGATGAGACAAAACAAGATGGAGAAACAACAGAAGAGGGTGAGACAACAAACGGAGGTGAGACAACAAAAGAAGATGAAACAATACAAGAGGCTGAGACAACAAAAGGAGATGAAACAACACAAGATAAAGAGACAACAAAAGGAAGTGAAACAACACAAGATGAAGACACAACCAAAGAAGGTGAGACAACACAAAAGGGTGAAACAACACGATATAGTGAAACAACAGACGAGAAAGAGACAGCAAAAGGTGAGACAACACAAGAGGGTAAGAATACACAAGAAAAAGTGACAACACAAGATGGTGACAAAACCACAGAGGTTGAAACAACAGTTGAAACTGAAAAAACAAAAAGAGGTGAAACAACACAAGAAAGTGAGACAACACTAGAAGGTCAAACATCACAAGGGAGGGAAACAACACAATGGGGTGAGATAACAAAAGGAGGTGAAACAACACAAGATAGTCAAATAACTGAAGAGGTTGAGACAACAAAAGAAAGTGAAACAACACAAAATGGTGAGACAACACAAGAAGGTGAATCAACAAAAGATGGTGAAACCACAAAAGAACGTCAGACAACACAAGAGGGTGAAATAACACAAGGAGATGAAAAAACACAAGATGGTGAAATAACAAAAGATGGTGAAACCACAAAAGAACGTCAGACAACACAAGAGGGTGAAATAACACAAGGGGATGAAAAAACACAAGATGGTGAAATAACAAAAGAGGGTGAGACAACAAAAGGAGAAGAAACAACACAAGGGGGTGGGACAACAAAAGGAGGTGAAACAACACAAGATAGTGAAATAACCGAGGAATGTGAGACAACAAAAGAAGGTGAAACAACACAAAAAAAAGAGAATACACAAGAAGGTGAGACAACACAAGAAGGTGAAACAACAAAAGAAGTTGAAACAACACAAGGGGGTGAAACCATAAATGAAGATGAAACCAAACAAAAGGGTGAGACAACAAAAGGGTATGAGACAACAGAAGAGGTTGAAAAGACAGAAGTTGGGAAAACAACAAAAGAAGTTGAAACAACAGAAGAGGGTGAAACAACCGAGGAAGGTGAGGCAACAAACGA
Organism: Timema monikensis; assembly: GCA_902151445.1. Classification (NCBI taxonomy): domain Eukaryota; kingdom Metazoa; phylum Arthropoda; class Insecta; order Phasmatodea; family Timematidae; genus Timema; species Timema monikensis. The sequence goes on along the minus strand of CABFVZ010003710.1, from coordinate 55,141 downwards.
AGTTAAAACTACACAAGTAAGTGAGACAACAAATGAAGGTGAAACAACACAAGAGGGTGAGCCAACACAAGAGGGTGAAACAACACAAGAAGGTCAAACAATACAAGAGGGTGAAACAACACAAGATGGTGAGACAACACAAGATGGTGAGACAACACAAGCAGGTGAAATAACACAAGAAGGTGAGACAACACAAGCAGGTGAAATAACACAAGAAGGTGAGACAACACAAGATGGTGAAACAACACAAGAAGCTGAGACAACACAAGAAGGTGAAACAACAAAAGAAGGTGAAACAACACAAGAAGGTGAAACAACAAAGAAAGGTGAAACAACAGAAGAGGGTGAAACAACTGTGGAAGGTGAAACAACTGAGGAAGGTGAAACAACTGAGGAAGGTGAAACAACTGAGGAAGGTGAAACAACTGAGGAAGGTGAAACAACAGAGGAAGGTGAAACAACCAAGGAAGGTGAGACAACACAAGCAGGTGAAACAACACAAGAAGGTGAGACAACAAATGGAGGTGAAACCACACAAAAGGGTGAGACAACAAATGAGTGTGAAACAACAAAAATGGGTGAAACAACACAAGAAGTTGAAACAACAGAATATGGTGAGACAACACAAGTAGGTGAAATAACACAAGAGGCTGAAACAACAGAAGATGGTGAGACAACAACAGAAGGTGAAACAACACAAGAAGTTAAAACAACACAAGAAGTTGAAACAACAGAATATGGTGAGACAACACAAGCTGATGAAATAACACAAGAAGGTGAGACAACAAATGAAGGTGAAACAATACAAAAGGGTGAAACAACAGAAGATGGTGAAACAACAAAAGAAGGTGAAACAACAAAAGAAGGTGAAACAACACAAGAAGCTGAGAAAACAAATGAAGGTGAAACCACACAAAAGGGTGAGACAACAAAAGAAGTTGAAACAAAACAAGATGGTGAGACAACAAATGAAGGTGAAACCACACAAGAGGGTGAAACAACAAAAGTGGGTGAAACAACACAAGAAGTTGAAACAAAACAAGAGGGTGAGACAACAAATGAAGGTGAAACAACACAAGAGGGTGAAACAACAGAAGATGGTGAGACAACAACAGAAGGTGAAACAACACAAGACAGTGAAACAACAAAAGAAGATGATACTACACAGGATGGTGAAATAACAGAAGATGGTGAACCAAAAGAAGAAGAAAATACAACAAAAGAAGGTGAGACAACAGAAGAAAGTGAAACAACACAAGAGGGCGAGACAACACAAGAGGAAGTTACAACAAAAGAAGGTGAAACAACCGAGGAAGCTGAAACAACCGAGAAAGGTGAGAATACACAAGAAGGTGAAACAACACAAGTAAGCGAGACAACAAATGAAGGTGAAACAACACAAGAGGATGAAACAACACAAGATGGTGAGACAACACAAGAAGGTGAAACAATACAAGAAGTTGAAACAAAACAAGAGGGTGAGACAATAAATGAAGGTGAAACCACACAAGAGGGCGAGACAACAAAAGAGGGTGAGACAACACAAGACAGTGAAACAACAAAAGGAGATGAAACTACACAAGAAGTTAAAACAACACAAGAGGGTGAGACTTCAAATGAAGGTGAAACCATACAAAAGGGTGAGACAACACAAGAAGGTGAAACAACAGAATATGGTGAGACAACAAAAGCAGATGAAATAACACAAGAATGTGAGACAACAAATGAAGGTGAAACAAAACAAGAGGGTGAAACAACAGAAGATGGTGAGACAACAACAAAAGGTGAGACAACAGAAGGTGAAACAACAAAAGAAGTTGAAACTACACAGGATGGTGAAATAACAGAAGAGGGGGAAACAACAGAAGAGGGGGAAACAACAGAAGAGGGTGAACCAAAAGAAGAAGAAAAGACAACAAAAGAAGGTGAGACAACAGAAGAAGTTGAAACAACACAAGATGTTGAAACAAAACAAGAGGGTGAGACAACAAATGAAGGTGGAACAACAGAAGAGGGTGAAACAACAGAAGAAAGTGAGACAACACTACAAGTTCAAACATCACAAGGGATGGAAACAACAAAAGGAGGTGGTACAACAAAAATAGGTGAAACAGACATTGATGAAAAAATAGAAGAAGATAAGACAACAGAACATGGTGAATATACAAAAGAAGGTGAAACAGATGATGGTGAAACAACACACAAGGGAGATATAACAAAAAGAGATGAAACAACACAAGATAGTGATACAACAAATGAAGGTGAAACAACACAATATGGTGAGACAACACAAGCAGGTGAAATAACACAAGAAGGTGAGACAACAAATGAAGGTGAAACAACACAAGATGGTGAGACAACACCAGAAGGTGAAACAACACAAGAAGTTGAAACAACACAAGAGGGTGAGACTTCAAATGAAGGTAAAACCACACAACAGGGTGAGACAACATATGAAGTTGAAACAACAAAAGAGGGTGAGACAACAAATGAAGGTGAAACAACACAAGATGGTGAAACAACAAAGGAAGGTGAAACAACCGAGGAATGTGAAACAACTGAGGAAGGTGAAACAACCAAGGAAGGTGAAACAACCGAGGAAGGTGAAACAACCGAGGAAGGTGAGACAACACAAGAAGTTGAAACAACACAAAAGGGTGAAACAACAAAAGAAGGTGAGACAACAAAAGAGGGTGAGACAACACAAGACGTTGAGACAACACAAGAAGGTGAAACAACTGAGGAAGGTGAAACAACTGAGGAAGGTGAAACAACCGAGGAAGGTGAAACAACCGAGGAAGGTGAAACAACCAAGGAAGATGAAACAACCGAGGGGGGTGAGACAACAAAAAAAGTTAAAACTACACAAGTAAGTGAGATAACAAATGAAGGTGAAACAACGCAAGATGGTGAGACAACACTAGCAGGCGAAATAACACAAGAAGGTGAGACAACAAATGAATGTGAAACCACACAAGAAAGTGCGACAACAAATGAAGGAGTAACAACACAAGAAAGGGAAACAACATCAATATGGTGAGACAACACAAGCAGGTGAAATAACACAAGAAGGTGAGACAACAAATGAAGGTGAAACAACACAAGATGGTGAGACAAAACAAGAAGTTGAAACCACACAAAAGGGTGAGACTTCAAATGAAGGTAAAACCACACAACAGGATGAGACAACAAATGAAGGTGAAACCACACAAGAAAATGAAACAACAAAAGAGGGTGAGAAAACAAATGAAGGTGAAACAACACAAGAAGTTGAAACAACACAGGATGGTGAAACAACAAAAGGAGATGAAACTACACAAGAGGGTGAGACTACAAATGAAGGTGAAACAACACAAGAAGTTGAAACAAAACAAGATGGTGAAACAACACAAGATGGTGAAACAAAAAAAGGAGATGAAACTACACAAGAGGGTGAGACCACACAAGAGGGTGAGATTACAAATGAAGGTGAAACAACACTAGAGGTTGAAACAAAACAAGATGGTGAAACAACACAAGATGGTGAAACAAAAAAAGGAGATGAAACTACCCAAGAGGAGGAAACAACACAAGAGGGCGAGACCACACAAGAGGGTGAGACAACAAAAGAAGGTGAAACAACCGAGGAAGGTGAAACAACCGAGGAAGGTGAAACAACCGAGGAAGGTGAAACAACCGAGGAAGGTGAAACAACCGAGGAAGGTGAAACAACCGAGGAAGGTGAAACAACCGAGGAAGGTGAAACAACCGAGGAAGGTGAAACAACCGAGGAAGGTGAAACAACCGAGGAAGGTGAAACAACCGAGGAAGGTGAAACAACCGAGGAATGTGAAACAACCGAGGAAGGTGAAACAACCGAGGAAGGTGAGACAACACAAGAAGGTGAAACAACCAAGGAAGGTGAAACAACACAAGAAGTTGAAACAACCGAGGAAGGTGAGACAACAAATGAAGGTGAAACAATACAAGATGGTGAAACAACAAAAGAAGGTGAAAAAACAAAGGAATGTGAAACAACTGAGGAAGGTGAAACAACTGAGGAAGGGGAAACAACCGAGGAAGGTGAAACAACCGAGGAAGGTGAAACAACCGAGGAAGGTGAGACAACACAAGAAGTTGAAACAACACAAGAGGGTGAAACAACAAAAGATGGTGAGACAACAAAAGAGGGTGAGACAACAAAAGAGGGTGAGACAACAAAGGACAGTGAAACAACACAAGAAGGTGAAACAACTGAGGAAGGTGAAACAACTGAGGAAGGTGAAACAACAGAGAATGGTGAAACAACCGAGGAATATGAAACAACCGAGGGGGGTGAGTCAACACAAGAAGATAAAACTACAAAAGTAAGTGAGACAACAAATGAAGGTGAAACAACGCAAGATGGTGAGACAACACAAGCAGGCAAAATAACACAAGAAGGTGAGACAACAAATGAAGGTGAAACCACACAAGAAAGTGCGACAACAAATGAAGGAGAAACAACACAAGAAAGGGAAACAACACAATATTGTGAGACAACACAAGCAGGTGAAATAACACAAGAAGGTGAGACATCAAATGAGTGTGAAACAACACAAGATGGTGAGACACCACAAGAAGTTGAAACAACACAAGAGGGTGAGACTTCAAATGAAGGTAAAACCACACAACAGGGTGAGACAACAAATGAAGGTAAAACCACACAAGAAGTTGAAACAACAAAAGAGGGTGATAAAACAAATGAAGGTGAAACAACACAAGAATTTGAAACAAAACAAGATGGTGAAACAACACAAGATAGTGAAACAAAAAAAGGAGATGAAACTACACAAGAGGGTGAGACAACACAAGAGGGCGAGACCACACAAGAGGGTGAGACAACAAAAGAAGGTGAAACAACCGAGGAAGGTGAAACAACCGAGAAAGGTAAAACAACCGAGGAAGGTGAAACAACCGAGGAAGGTGAGACAACACAAGAAGTTGAGACAACACAAGAGGGTGAAACAACAAAAGATGGTGATACAACAAAAGACGGTGAGACAACAAAAGAGGGTGAAACAACAAAAGAGGATGAAACAACACAAGAAGTTGAAACAACACAAGAGGGTGAGACAACAAAAGAGGGTGAAACAACACAAGAAGTTGAAACAACACAAAAGGGTGAGACAACAAATGAAGGTGAAACCACACAAGAGGGTGAAACTACAAATGAAGGTGAAACAACACAAGAAGTTGAAACAAAACAAGATGGTGAAACAAAAAAAGGAGATGAAACTACACAAGAGGGTGAGACAAAACAAGAGCGTGAGACCACACAAGAGGGTGAGACAACAAAAGAAGGTGAAACAACCGAAGAATGTGAAACAACTGAGAAAGGTGAAACAACCAAGGAAGGTGAAACAACCGAGGAAGGTGAAACAACAGAGGAAGGTGAAACAACCGAGGAAGGTGAGACAACACAAGAAGGTGAGACAACACAAGAGTGTGAAACAACAAAAGATGGTGAGACAACAAAAGAGGGTGAGACAACAAAAGAGGGTGAAACAACACAAGAAGTTGAAACAACACAAGAGGGTGAGACAACAAAAGAGGGTGAGACAACAAAAAAGGGTGAAAAAACAAAAGAGGGTGAAACTACAAAAGACGGTGAAACAACAAAAGGAGATGAAACAACTCAACGAGCTGAGACAACAAAAAGAAATGAAACTACACATGATGACATAACAATAGAAGAGGGCGAGACAACCAAAGAAGTTGAAACAAAAAATGACGAAGAAACAATAAAAGAAAGTGAAACAACACAAGAGGGGAAGACAACAAAAAAGGGTGAAACAACTGAAGAAGGTGAAACAACAAAAGATGGTGAGACAACAGAAGAAGATGAAACAACACAGGATGGTGAAATAACAGAAGACGGTGAGACATCAGAAGAAGAAGATACAACAAAAGAGGTTGAAATAATACAAGTGGGTGAGGCAACACAAGAGGAAGTTACAACAAAAGAAGGTGAAACAACACAAGAGGAAGTTACAACAAATGAAAGTGAAACAACACAAGAAATTGAAAAAACACAAGGGGCTGAGACATTAAAAGGAGATGAAACAACACATGATAAAGACACAACAGAAGAGGGTGAAATAATAGAAGAGGGTGAAACAACAGAAGATGAGAAAACAAAAGAAAATGTGAAAACAATAGAAAAGGTTGAAACAATAAAAGAAGGTGAAACAACAGAAGAGGGTCAAATGACATCTGGGGGTGAAAAACCAGTTGACAGCAAGTGTGTTGAAAAGAACTATACTATATGTGAAGGAGAAATCTGCAGTATATATTTTAATTTTGGAAATGGGACAAGAGAAGAGGATTCGACAACAAAAGGAATTGAAACAACAGAAGAAGGTGAAATGATACAAGAGGGTGAGACAACAAAAGAAATTGAAACAACACAAGAGGGTGAATCAACACAAGAGTGTGTTACAACACCACGTGAAAAAACAACAAAAGAAGGTGAAACAACACAAGATGGTGAGACAACAAAAGGTAAAACAACAGAAGTTGGTGATACAACAGAATATGGTGAAAGAACACATCAAGGTGAAACAATAGAAAAAGGTGACACTACAGAACCTGGTGAAAAAACAAAAGAAGGTGAAGCCAACGATGGTGAAACAATAGAAGAGAGTGAGACACCAGAAGATGGTAAAACCATAAAAGAGGGGGAGACAACAGAAGCAGTTGAAACATCAAAAGATGGTGGAACAATAGAGGAGGGTATTACAACAGAGAAGGTTGTAGCAACAGATGATGGTGAAACTCTGGAAGAGGGTGAAACAACAGAAGAAGTTGAAACAAAAAAAGATGGTGAGACAACAAAAGAAGTTGTAGCAACAATAGATGGTAAAACAAATAGAAGAAAGTGAGACACCAGAAGATGGTGAGAAAACAGAAGAGTTTGTAGCAACAGTAGATGATAAAACTTTAGAAGAGAGTGAGACACCAGAAAATGTTCAAACCATATCAGAAGGTGAGACAACAGAGAAGGTTGTAGCAACAGTAGATAGTAAAACAATAGAAGAGAGTGAGAAACCAGAAGATTCTAAGACCATAAAAGAGGGGGAAAAAACAGAAGCGGTTGAAACATCAAAAGATGGTGGAATATTAGAAGAGGGTGAGACAACAAAGAAGATTGTAGCAACAGATGATGGTGAAACACTGGAAGAGGGTGAAACACTGGAAGAAGGTGAAACAACAGAAGAGTGTGAAACAACAGAAGAGGGTGAAACAAAAGAAGAGGATAAATCAAAGCAAGAGGATAAATCAACACAAGAAGGTGAGACAAAACTTGAGAGTGAAACAACAGAAGAGGGGGAAACAACAGAAGAGGGTCAAATGACATCTGGGGGTGAAAAACCAGTTGACAGCCAGTGTGTTGAAAAGAACTATACTATATGTGAAGGAGAAATCTGCAGTATATATTTTAATTTTGGAAATGGGACAAGAGAAGAGGATTCGACAACAAAAGAAATTGAAACAACAGAAGAAGGTGAAATGATACAACGTGGTGAGACAACAAAAGAGGGTGAAACAACAAAAGAGGGTCAAATGATATCTTGGGGTGAAAAACCAGTTGACAGCAAGTGTGTTGAAAAGAACTATACTATATGTGAAGGAGAAATCTGCAGTATATATTTTAATTTTGGAAATGGGACAAGAGAAGAGGATTCGACAACAAAAGGAATTGAAACAACAGAAGAAGGTGAAATGATACAAGAGGGTGAGACAACAAAAGAAATTGAAACAACACAAGAGGGTGAATCAACACGAGAGTGTGTTACAACACCACGTGAAAAAACAACAAAAGAAGGTGAAACAACACAAGATGGTGAGACAACAAAAGGTAAAACAACAGATGTTGGTGATACAACAGAATATGG
>CABFVZ010003710.1:21451-32507 GCA_902151445.1 Timema monikensis | reverse complement strand
CCCCCCCAACCCCCATGCTCTACAATTGCCCAATTCCTCTCACCCCTGTTACAACCACTTGACAGCAATGTTTGTTTGTCAATTCTTCGGGGCTAGCTTCTTATCAAGGTTAATGTGGTACCCCTTGAGTAGGGATAGAGAGGCAGGAACATTAAAGTAATCAAGTTTAGAAGAAATTAAATTTGTTACAAAGTTTGAATAGTCTCAATAGGAAGTGAATGATAATTTTTTTTTTGTCGGTTTTATCACCTTAGGAGTCGTTTTTAAGCTTACAACACCACATGGTCGGATTTTGGTGTTTATACACCTTAGGTACTTTTATTATGAAATTTGTTTGAAAAGAGGTGAATGTTTATTCAATTTAAACCTTTTGACTAGGAATCATGTCAATTAAAATTACTCGCATTTCAACTATTTTAAATAATGAATCGCTTCAATTGACAGAATGATTATTACTTCTGTACTTCTACTTTGTGGAACAGCCTTTATATTTCGAATATACATTCAATTAAAATACCCAGACATGATAACATGCATTTTACTGGTTGTTAGTCACTAAACAATGAAAACGTTAAGTGTGCATTACTTGGTTCAAAACTGCTGTGTATACATACATATGGTGGTAGTAAATAGCAAACAGGTGAGCTACATTTATTTTAATATTATGTTTTTATTAGAGTTGGGTCGGATAAACTATTTTACTAATCCAAATTTCAAATTTGAATCTCCAATTTACCTTCAAATCTTAAATTCAAATATTGAAAAAAAATTATAAACACAAGATCAAATATAAATTTAATAGAATAATATAAAATACTAACTAAATGTAAACATTATTTTTTTAAATCCATATAAGGTATTCAGTTAAGTGTTAAATTACTGGTCTGCGGTCTGGTTGTTAAGTTAATCTTTCATTATAATTTATTCTGAACCACCACTAAGCAGTATTAGAGCTCTAAAATCAATTTCACTTGGAAGATTTAAAAAACAACAAGAATTTTATCAAAGTTTTAAATCATTTGTAACAATTGTGCAATGCAATCAATCTATTTTAAAACAAAATAAGCTGACAAAGATGATGTTTATTGAATAAATTATTGAGCCAAACTTACACATTTCTTTTGAGATATGTTTCAAGATTTTAAATTTCTTCTCTGGAATTCATGAGTTTCTAATAGATGCTAATAGGGTTGTCAAAGTCCTACAAAATATTTGTTGAAAATAATAAAAATATTACTTATAGTTAAATATTTTCAGGTTTTAGAAATATTTTTTGAAAATAGAAAAGGCAAGTGTTTGTTCTCTTGATAAATCTACCCTCAATTCCATTTCTCAGCGTAGACAATCAGCCAACTACTTGCGAGACCAAATTATTTTAAAGAGTTTTGAAGCGAAGGACGGGAGTTAATAAACCTGTTGACTTGTAGCCAACTTTGAGATTAGAAGAGAGAAAGCACCGGTACCCTAATCTCATATTTGTTGGTGTGGTAACACTGCCAAATGCCCAAGTAGCGGATTATTTTTCTAGTTCTTCAATGTGACCTTGACTGTATAATGTAGTAGTTGGAATTACATTTATTTAATTAATTGTCTGTAGAGGAAAGAAGAGAATTCTGGGAGCTCAAGGAGGAGGCAGATCGCAAGACACATTGGCGGCCTTTGTTCAATGACAAAAGGAATGAACCTGAACCGGTCTTAAGACAAAACACCTAATAAAAATACATTACAATTTAAAAAACAAAAACAATAAAACTCATTGTTTGGGCATGAAGTACCCCATATGCCTGCTCAAGTAATAAAAGTTTTACTATTTATTAAATTGACTTTGGAACAAATTATTTCATCCTTAGTCTATCACAACCTATCATTTGCATTTATTTTTTTGTTCGCATATTGAAGCAAGAGCCCTGGGTTTGATTCCTAATGGGGCTATAAAGTTGCAGTCGAAGCTAAGATTAGTTTTTTTTTCTTAGTAATAAGTTAGTTTGTAAGTGATTTGCTAAGACAACAAATTGGTTTTAGAAAGTGAATAATAATAATAATAATAATAATAATAATCCTATTTTAATAATTTGGACAAAGGGTAGGTAGAGTGTCAGGATAAAAAATAATATAATCATTATGGAAGAATTTAACAAACAAACAAAAAATACAAAAAAGTATATACCAGTTATTTAATATATTTTTAAAGAACAAACATTAATTAAACAAGAATAGAGATTTAAACATTTAAATAAAATAATGTAACCGCACAGCCTAAATTGGAAGGCGTGTTTGTGTAATATTGTATGTCATGAGTTGCAAATGACAAAACGAGTGATGCAGGTTGTTTTGATAAGCCTATATACAAATAGAATAATGGAGCTGACCACAAAAACAATGTCAGAAATCCTTGGTCAGAAACTAGACCAGGTGCTAAGGGATTCAGCCATTGTGGCTGAATAAACAACACCAAAGTCTAGGGGTCACTCTGCCCGATTCGAGACTACATGGGCTAGGTCACGGTTTATGAGTACTTGTTTTGAGAGCTACTGGGTACCGGGGTTTGGGAACTGTGTAGGGATTACCTAGGAGACAGACAGGCCATTGGGTATTCCTAGCAACACCTCGTCTTGTCACATGCTTCTGAGTATTCTTTAAGTTCTTTCATTCTTATATCACTATCAACATCACATTTGTAATAGACATAGTAGTACTAATAAACCTCTTTAAAACCTAAGTCTAACATCAATCACAATCTCATACACGTATACAGTATCACCTCCCCTTTAACCTCGGCCATAGCACATCCTGTCAGATCCCAGACCCACATTTATAAGTAACAAAAGAGTGTGGTGACATTTTGTTTTGTCAGAAGTTGGATTAAAGTGGGATTTAGTTGTTTTTTATAGTAACATCAAAAACCATACTACTATTACAAAAACTGTTTCGGGAGTGGAAGGGTGTGTAAAGCAACCGTTTCATGCAATGAGTGGTATGTGTCAGAGGAACGAGGATGCTGTACCAGGACTCAGTGGAAAGGAGGCCCAATTCATCAGCGTTGCATCATTAATTGCAGAAAGATGCTGTGAAGAATGAAGGTAGGAATTCTTAGACACCATTACCATGGCTTTAGTTGAAGTAATGGGGATTGAAGGTTGACCTACAAACCGCTATTAACAAACTAGCAGGAGAGCTGGATAGAGTTAAGGCAGAGAATGTTGGGCTAGAAGCAGCTAAGAAGAATAAGTGTAGAAATGAACCAATACCAGTGGTTAGGAATTTCACATTGTTGCCCACTATTTCAACGTTCCATGGGAAAGTAGACAAGACATCATTTTGGTGTTTGGTTTGGTTTGTTAGTGAAGGTAAAGTAAAGATTTTAATTACGGCCAGGGGTAGTTTATCCTAATATCCCTCCAAGCAAATAAGGTTATATTTCCTCTAAATTTTACCTATCCCACTGGTGTAGTTGACTGTATATATTCCAGAATGGTAGAAATACACAGTGAAAAAACTTAAAAACTAGGATTTGAACACTTTTAAGTTATCAAAAGGGTCCGATGGCCGCAGAGAGAAAAGTTGTGGTCATAAACTACAAAATGTTGGAAACCGATGTGATAAAGTCAGTTATATTTTATAATCCAAAATACATGATTTGAACAATATCTGCAAATCTAAATAAATATATTTAAGCTCAAGTGAATATTTAGCTCAGATGCAGGTAAACTGAAATAAATAATAATTCAAGTTATTTCCTTGTATACTGAAAAAGCCTTGGAGCTTTAAAAATCCATTCTGAACAAATAAATAAATAAATTTAAAAATACAGTTACCTAAAAGCTCGGCTCAAGGCTTGATTATCTTTTTTTTATTATTATTATGGGAGCCTCCTGCCACCAACCCCCATCCCTAACATTTCCCTTGGGAATTTTTCTAATTTCGAAATGCTTAGAGTTGAGGAGAAAAACACTGCCCCCCCCCCCCTCGCCAATATATTTTATGCAACGCCACTGCCTGGAGCTATAAGAAGCTATATGAAGCTATATGAAGCTATATGAAGCTACGACAGGCCTAGCCAGTAGGTAGTGGAAAATATATGGCTCGAATAAAAAATTGACCCAGGCCATAGGCTGGAAACAGTAATGGATGTAAAAATATGTATTTGGAATAGATCACTTGGCTAAATCTTGGTTAAAATTAGTAGAAATAGCCAACAAACTTACCTTAGTGATACTAGAGTAGAAATTGTTTAGATAGATCTCAAAACAATTTCTACTCCAGTATCACTTAGGGGACTTAGATAGGTGTGCTGGCTATCCCTCCTAATTCTAACATAATAATATAGATTATCTATCATTTAATTTCATTATATCTGGTGGATTGACTCTAATTAAAACAAAACATACAAGGGTTTAAAGTATGTAACCATTTGATGATGTAAACACACAAAAAGTTTAAAATGGATTTCATATTTAAAACAATATAATGTATATTTGTTTTAAAGTCATATTGTTTTCACGGTATTCTTTATGCCCAAAAAATATACCCAAAGTTGTTAATAAATTAGGTTTACCAAATAATTTTAACTATTCGACAAACAATTCAAATTAATCGTTTCACGTATTTATCATATCAACTATTGTTATTGATTAACTAAGCTCACTTGAACGTACTCAAAACAGTCATGTAACACACCTAGTTGTTCTGGACTTATCCTCCTCTTGACAGCTGCGCAAGGCCGATCTGTCTTCTCAAAGCAGTGGCACCACTCTCGAGGAGAGACAAATATGTCTCTGTCTGTGTCGCAAGCGTCCAAGAAAGGTTTGATACACTTCTCGCTCTGGTCATGTTCAAGGTCGTACAATTCCTGCAGAGAAAGAAGCTCGTCTGCGTCTAGATCTAGGTGCTGGAACATCCATCGAACCTCACCCTTGCAAGTACCAGGGAAATGAGCTGCACAAAAAAGATACAACAACTCACTTAAAAAAAGACTACATCTTAGGTATCGAACGTTGTTTAGAATTCATCATCAAGAACTGTTTCTAGCCTGTGGCCGAGTCTGTTTAGTAAAATGCCTCCATCTCCCTCGGTCCTTCCACCATTCTTCCCCCTTCACTCTCTTCCACTGTGCTCCTACTACCTGTTGAGGTTATATGCATATGTACTAGTTACACAACTGAGTTAGTGACGAGGAAGACTGAATTTTTGAAGAAGTGTACCCATATTTATGTGGATGGAGAGTGGAAAACTATTTAGGAAAAACCATCCTCAGTACACCCAATCTCCCTGTCATCGGCAGTCTAGTATATTGTGATAGTGATGTCTTAAGACAATACGGCCACCGAATCATGTAAGCCCTATAAGATAGAAGGCCATAGTGGTATCGGTCAAGGTAAGACTGCCATCATTCAGAGGAAATTGTTGTTTATGACCCTTAAGCCCATCCTAACCCTTTTTATCCCTTGAAACCACTGGACATTGTTATGGTTTTAGATTGAATCAAAGGGAGTATTATACTTAATATTTCTTAACAATATCATCATAAGTGGTAGGTAATATTTTGCTTTCCAATTATTTAAACTAATAGCTAAGTGACAAATATGTGAGGAGGAAAGATAGACAGGGCAAATTCATCCCTGCACATATTTTCAAGAAGAAAATATATTAATATGATTAAACAATAAATCACAATATTTAAAGAATTTAGATGGCAGCAATAAATAAGTAATATAAATCCAACCTTAATCATTCTTAACATATTAGCGTAACTAGTTCATATGTGTATTACCCAGGTGGGTAGTGAGATGTGATTACAAAAAAAACTTGTCTGTTAAAAATAAAAAAGACACAAAGACTCCATCAGCAGAGAAGCAATTAGAAGCTGATATAGTGCATGAGCTGACATAATATATGGCTTCAACAACATTATACTTACAAATAGTGCAGGAGAGTGTAAAATGTAAATAAATACAAAATGCTCCATCCAAGTAATTATTATGAACAGCCTAATAGTTTAGTTGAAATAATTTTCAGTTTGAAATGGAACAAGTTCCATGTGTAACAATATGTAAGTACCTCAAAAACTGAAAATAATAATAATATTTAGTAACTAAATGTTAACATTATTTCTTATAATCCATTCATTATAACATGCATATATTCAGTTAAGGGCTGACTTTCCGGTATGTGAGTTGCTTAAGTTCATCCTAGAGTTATAATTGTTTCTGAACCATCAATAAGCATTGTTAGAGCTCTAAAACAAATGTCACTTGAATGATCGAAAAAAAATATTTTTTTTTAAGGATATCAATCTCAAATCTGAAATTTTCTAGGATCCTTGAATCTAAAATATCCTTAAGGATATCCATAATTATATTAGTATTGTAATTTTATAGGTAATGATAAGATCTGTAGCGTGTCAATCAAATGGATTGAACAGCTACAAGAGAAAAATTAATAAATTGATAAATGGTTTATTAGAAATCTAAAGATTGTTTTAACCATTTATCATGGCACTTCTCAGCCTCACTGGGATAAAGACCTTAACTTCTTATCTCTTGCATTCAATTCAGCCATTCATGACTCTACAGGAGCTACCCCTTCTTCTTTATTGCTGGGTAGAGAGCTGAGTCATCCCCTGCTAGCTATTTGGGACGTTGACCCTCTGGTTGGGGATTGTGGAACCTCATCATATTATGAAAGGTGTAAGCTTGCCTTTCATAGTTTGCAGAGGTCCAGGGCTAGAGTGGCCGTTGCTTACAATCGGGGGCGTCTCCCTGTCAATGTGTCTGTGGGTGATAAAGTAATGTGTCGTACCTTTCCATTGAGCTCAGCAGTCGACAGAACCTCAGCCAAGCTCACTCCAACGTGGAGTGGACCATGGAAAATTACATCATTTCTAACTCCTGTATCGGTTGTATTGGAACTTGTGGAGGACCAACGTCAAATACGTTGGGCTCATGTAAGTCACTTAAAGCAGATACCACTTTAAGTTTGTATATTTGTAAATTTGTAAAATATTAGTTATGTAAACTTATATTTCATTCTAAATCTAAAATTAATGTTGTAACTTGCTGCTAGATCTAGCAGCCCAAGAATTGATACACAGTTGTGTAGGTAAATGTAATAAGTAAAAGAATGTATCTCTTTAGGTTTAGGTAAATATATATATATATAATGTTTTGAATTTTGCAGAATGTCATTAGATTCAGTAACGAATCACTGTTTTCTATTTAGTATCTCCTGACGAGATTTCAATATCATAGTAAGGATGAATATCTACTATTTGATAATAATAATTAGATTCTTTTAAGAATCAGTTTAAACTACTAACTTTCGCTTGTGAAGTTTTTGGACCTTCTGATCTTTTATCTCCTGACGAGATTTAAATATCATAGTAAGAATGAATATCTACTATTTAATGATAATAATTAGATTCTTTTAAGAATCAGTTTAAACTACTAACTTTCTCTTGTGAAGTTTTTGGATCTTCTGATCTTTTATCTCCTGATGAGATTTAAATATCATAGTAAGAATGAATATCTACTATTTAATGATAATAGTTAGATTCTTTTAAGAATCGGTTTAAACTACTAACTTTCTCTTCTAAAGTTTATGTGATCTTCTGATCTTTTTGATAAATTGCCTGTTGGCATTATCTTGTAAAAATTTGAGGGAACTCTTCTGACCAGCTTCAGTTCAGCATTTTAGATGATTCTGGGGCGGTCCTGTATGTGCTGTCAAGCAGGTCACTTTCTTGCAACCACCTTTCCCTCCTGTACATTCCTCCTGCGAAGTCTGAAGTAAAACTGAGCGTCATCAGAGATCTCCAGCACGCCTACTTAGTGAAGATGAGGACTGTGAAGACGAGGACTGTGTAGACAATCTACCTGCAAATCTGACTACTACAAGCCAACTGCAGTTGCCTACTTCCAAGGGGAAAGATACGAGCAGAGGAATCCTCCCAGCTGATCAACTTCCTCCTGGACAATCTACCTTGAGGGGTAGGAGAGTTGTAGTTTTTTAAAGGTGAAATTGATATCTGCAGACATCTTGCCAGGGTGAGTTAGTACACAAATATCTTATATCAAAATGTATCTGTATTAATTTAGTTATTTAATATCCACTATTATTTTATGAGAAGTAGTAATATAAATGTATATTTTATTACTATTCGAGTAGACCACATGGCAGGCGTAGACAAGTCTATCAGGCATCATCCAACGGGAAAAGCAAAGCATTTTAAGTATATTATTCATAAATACACTAATTTAAATCCTCTTCTTAGATATTTAGTACAACAATAGTCCAAAAACAA
This sequence comes from Timema monikensis, assembly GCA_902151445.1. Lineage (NCBI taxonomy): Eukaryota > Metazoa > Arthropoda > Insecta > Phasmatodea > Timematidae > Timema > Timema monikensis. The sequence goes on along the minus strand of CABFVZ010003710.1, from coordinate 24,208 downwards.
TATTTGTTTGACCAACCACGTGGTTGAATGTAGGACGAAACATAACTTTTTCAAAGCAGAAGATATAACCTTAGAGGCAGTTTATATTAAATATGTTGATATAATTTTCTATCTTGCACAAAATCGTCGAAATAATAATTTTTCTCTTGTAGCTGTTCAATCCATTTGATTGACACGCTACAGATACATCAAAATTAGCATCTGCAAACCACATGACTTGACGTATGAATGTATGAAAGTAACTTTAGTAACTTTTCTAGCACTGTACTGCACTAACTTTGGTGGTTTATTATTAATAAAATGAAGGTAAACGAAAAAACAAGTTGTTCAGCAGGTATAAAATATGGAATTGTTTCTTAATTAGAATAAATGTTTAAATATTGTTGAAACTTTGAAATTTTTGATTAATTTAAATACAACATGTACTTTTTTGTGTGCGCCTTACTACCTGTTAAGGCTCTCCACATTTAGTTACACAAATGATGAAGGGATGAGGAAGGTAGGATTTATGAAATGTACCCGCATGTGTCAAGAGAGACTGAAAACCCACCCTCAGTACAGTGATGCCTTAGAGCAGCGGTTCCCAACCTTTTTTCACTTGCATAACCAATGGCAGCCAATTTCCATAATCTGTGCTCTTAATTTTTAGTAAAATGTTTAATTACTACAGTAGTTGTTATTTCTAATTTATTTGTTGTGGTTGAAAATTAATGGGCTAGTAATGGGATTAAAAAAACAAGTTGCAATAAAAACTAACACATTTAATTAATTTACTTATTATAAAAACAATTTTATGTATGAAAGTGAAATCCTTTTCTCAAGGTTAAATATAGAATAAAACCCTCACCATTTTGTTGAGTTAATTTCATAACGTTTGACTGATCTTTTGTCTTACACTGCTGGTATATAATACATTCACAACCTTAATTTACTTGGATGAGAGCTCAAAAAGTTACTAGAAATAGTCCATAATGTATCTCTACCCCAACAGCTGACATAATGTCACTTTGGATAATTGTGATGAAAACATATGACAGTGTATGAATGTGATAGTTAACCACAGTAATTTACGCCAATATTATTTATACATTTATTTGAGGTCAGGCACAAAGTTTATTTATCATATTATTTCACTTAAATTAATATTCACAGCACCTTCACAAAAGGTCTAGCAAACATAGCTTTAAAATAGCGACCAACGAAATTAAACCATGTGATTGAACATGACGGAAACAAGTTCTTTACAATGATGCATCCATGCAGTGGATAAAAATATTGTATTCAGTTAACTATTTCAAAATACAATAAAATAATCATAAATTAATTTATCATATATTAAATAAATAACCAGTATCTTTTCTTTTCCAAGTAAATATGATGAACTGTATTAAAAGGTATTATTGTATGGACTATATTACACATCATAGATAACCTTCCAAAATTAAGAATAAGTACTTTCAATTATGTTTAAAATATTGTTTCGGATTGCATAAAAAGAAATTATTAAAAGTAATGAAATAGTGTGAGAAAACTTAAGTTTACATTATTTTAAATGTTAAATATAACATGTAATTAAAAAACTTAACATTTATAACAAAACAGTGATCTTCTACAAGTGTTGGCAACCCAAAACCTAAACATTTGATTTTTGAACTGTTATACAGGTAAAAACCTATCATGAACAGACTCTATGTAGCTCTTTCCGAGATTATAAAAAATGTTTTTCCGTACCACCAAACATCCTGGCACATACCCCACGTTGGGAACCGCTGCCTTAGAGTTTAGATTTCTTGTGTTGTGTTTTAAAGCCATTGAACTATTAAACCCTGTACCCAGAGAAGTATAGGAGTTGACCCTGAATCACCAGTGGTTGTGTTTTTGATGGCTATTAATTAGCCAAGGGTCTCAGTTCACATACTCAGCCTTAAACAATGACTGATGAATTACCCTCCATATGAGACACAACTGGATAGCTCAGTGGTAGAGATGTGGCGCACTAAGCCAGAGGCACTGGGTTTGATTCTCATTTAAAATGGTCATTTTTTCAAAAATACTTAAATTAATCTCTGTCAATTGCAGAACATTCATAGTAAATAATAATCATTGTATTGTAATTCACTTGGTTGAAATTCATTTTGGTGGTCAAATGGTTTAAGAGGGTGTTCTGCAAACTTGTTTAAGTCAAGACTAATTTTTTTACTGAAGTTATTTTAAATGTTTCAAGATTAAAGGATGAAGCTCATATTCTGTGCTTGCTTCTTTAACATATGGAAATATTTCATTCAAATCAATAGTAATTTGGTTAAGCCATTGATATAGCTTGCACACAAGCCTTTGATTTTGTCAGATGATATATTTAAAATAATAATAAGTGTGACGGCTTTGCTGCTCATACCAATCTAATGTTTCTTTTAACACCGTGTCTTACTAACAGTTTGGGTTCTATGCACTATCTACTAATCACACTAAAGGTTTTATGAATGAGGAAGGCTATATTTATAGGAAGTGTATCTGCATCTGGATGGAAGGGGAGTGGAAAACCAACCTCAATACAGCTGACCAAGATTAGAACCCTGATCTCCCCATCATCGGCAGTCTAGTCTACTGAAAGAGTAGCGCCTTAGATGATGCTGTCACCAACGCGGTTATATTCTTATTGAACATCCATGTGTGGTGCTCTGGGTTGTAGCACATCATTTGCAGAACACTAATCTAAGGCAGTGGCGTCCGCAGGATAGGCTGATGCACCCCCCCCCC
>CABFVZ010003710.1:0-21343 GCA_902151445.1 Timema monikensis | reverse complement strand
CCCCCCCCACGCGCTCAAACAGTGGCCCCAGCCAACAGAGAGTTATAGAATATAACTAATAAACTAATTACTAGTATGCACCACTTACTTTACCGCTCACTTTAGATTTGATAGTTTAGCGCATGCGCGAGCAATTCCAACAGCATTTGCCATTCAAATTGTCAAGATCAAGTGTCCAAGAATTTGGATAAGTTTGAAACATTTTTCTTATATTGTATTTTATTTTTAGGAGACAAGGTTCAAACTGGGATATTACAGCGATAAATGAAAATATACATCAGTCTAACTCGGTACAAGGCAAAGTCAATTCTGTTAATACATATTGCAGACATAAGACAATACAATACACAGCCACAGATAACAAGTCCTTGGAGTAACACCCTTGACGCTCAAATTGTTTCTGGATAGAGAGTGTAGTTCCTCACATAGCAGCAGGGCACTACCATCACATCTCCCCTCTAAAGATCAAGACAGTCTACAGGTTTCCTGGACCGTTGACTTATTCGAGCAGGAGTGGATGAATTGGGAGAAGAACCATCAAGTTGATGCACTTCAACTGCCACCTCTGAAGGTGTTGGATGAACTGGTAGAATTGACTCTTCTTGGAGATGATGAGCTGTTATTTGCCAACTCATCTGGCTCTTGCTGGACCCGAGGGCCATTTTCATTAAGAGGCTGGAGAGACTTTCGATTCCTTCTAAACTGCCCGGCCTCTGTTTAGATTATATACGAATGCGGTGTATCCTGTTTCTTCACTATATTACCTTCCTGGTCTCGGTCGGTGATATAGACTTTTGATCCAGAGTTCAAATTTGTGAGAGGCCTAACCCCGTGGTGACGATAATAGTTTTATTGTTGTTTCGACAGTCTGTGTTCTTCTCTGTGGAACAACTGGTCCAAATTAACCGGCGAGGGAATGAGGTTACTCGGCAATGTTGGTATAAACCCCCTAAGTGTTCTCCCCATCAAGAGCTCAGCAGGGCTATAGCCAGATTCTAGAGGTGTGGAGCGCAGCATAAGTAGGGCTCTGTATGGGTCCTCGCTCTTTTCAATATGATTTTTAATATTTTTTACTTCAGACTCTATAGAGCAATTACTTTGTGAGTACTTCGGGCTGGATGTAAAGTTTAAAATTATAATCTTTAGCAAACTGGAAAAACTTTTCACTTATTATATTCTTATGGATATATTGTGAGCCACAATCCGCTCTAATAATTTCAGGTACTCCATGCCTGGCTATAATAGATTTAAGATGATTTATGACACAACTAGCGCCCCAGCAAAGCCATTTCTGGATATCTGGAGTAGTAGTCAGTGACAAGGAGATACCAGTTACCCTTCAACTTCAAAATATCCATGCCAATTGTTTGCCAAGGCCGCTCAGGAAACATAGTAGGTATTAAAGGTTCTGATCGATTTATCCTAAATTTGACACACTTGGCCCGATTCTCAACAAGATATCTCAGTATTGTGGACAATCTTAGCCGCCAAATGCTTTGTTTAGAAAGTGCTCTACATTTGGTAATCCCCTGATGACCCTCATGTAGTTTATTTATTATTTCCTCCCGCATGCAATTAGGAATTATTAAGCCATTTTGTAGAGATATTTTGTTTCAATGTTGCCAATATGGTAAGCACATCTCCGGTATTTGTGACTTTAGAGGCCATGCATGTTGGTAAAACTGCATGAGGTGGATACTAGCCTCATCCTTATGTAGATTCTGAACAATTTCTGCCAACTTAGCATCAGACGCAGGAAGACCACAGACCTCTTGGATGTATGCCATCACTTCTTAAGCTAGTTCATCTTCCCCAGCAAGTAGTGGCTGTGGATTGCGTGAAAGAGCATCAGCAATTAGTATATTTTTACCAGCTAAATGAACAATCTCAAACGAATACCTCATCAATCGAAGCATAATTCTCTGTAGCCTAGGGGTTATAGAATCTAGGTCTTTGGTGGTGAAAATTGGAACTAAAGGTTTATGATCAGTCTCTATTTTTATATGAATGCCTGTAATAAAATCAGAAGTGTGTTCACATGGTCAAGCGAGAGCCAGTCCCTCCTCAATTTGTGTCCACTTTCTATCAGCTTCACTGAGAGTTTGAGATGCCTAACTAACAGGTCTCAGAGACCCATCATCTTGGCGTTGTATTAAAATTGCACCAAGGCCATAGGATGATGCATAAGCCAACCAACTAATGTCATTATTGCACTTATATAAAGCAAGAATAGGTGGCTTTGCTATGGCTATCCTTATGTTTTCAAATGCTTGAGCCTGTGGACAATCCCATAACCAGTCGATGTAAGAGTGGAGAAGCTCATTAAGAGGTTGCAATAAGGTAGACAGATTTGGGACGAACTTGTACAGAAATGTTTCAAGACCCAAAAATCCTTTTAGCTCAGTTACATTAGTGAGAAGTTTCAGTTTGAGAATAGAATAAACTTTCTTTCAGTCCGAGGAAACACCCTTCGCAGATATGACATGTACAAGAAATGTTATTGTAGTTTGCCGAAATGAACACTTTTCTTCATTTACAGTCCAACCTGCTTCTTGCAGCCTAGAAAGGACCTTATAAAGCTGTGAGTCATAACCCTCAATAGTTGACCCATATACTATAATATCATCAAAATGACAGACAACTCCCGCCAATCCTTCTAAATGCGCACTGACCTTCTTTTGGAAAACCTCCGGAGCAGGGTATATCCCAAAAAATAACCGAAGAAACCGATGCCTTCCATACGGATCTGATTAGATCTCTGGAAAAATCTGTTAAGGAAACCTGCCAGAATCCTGAGTTGGCATCTAGTTTTGAGAATACCTTAGCCCCTTATAGTTGACCTAAGGAATAATCAACTGCCGGCATAAGGAAAAGTTCTCTTTCTAAATGCTGATTTAATTAATTCAGGTTAACACACAACCTTGGGGATCCATTGGCTTTTGGAGCATGGGAGCACACCAATCTGATGGGTCGTTGACTTTTTCTATGAATTCATCTCGAACCATCCTATCCAGTTTTTTTAAGGACCTTTTTAAAAGGTAAAGGACCACATCTGCGAACACTAATAGTATGTGGTATGGCTCTTGAATTTTTCCTATTGCTGTAAAAAGCTTGGGGAACACAGTTTTTGGAACAAAATTAGTTTTTTCTACTCCAAAAATCCTTTTTATAAGGCATAATTTCTCACTAGTATGATGGCTTGGACAAATTCTATCTGCTCCTTGAACTACATAGAATGTCTCAAAAATATTTTTATTTTTGTATTGGAGTTTCCCTTGAATTCTGCCAATAGTTTTGAGCTGAGCGCCTCCTGGATCGAATAGAATTTTATTTGATGGCAAAAGCTCCATATATTGAAAAGTCTCTTCGTATGCACGTTTTCCGATAATATTCACATCTGTGCCTGTATAAATTTTAGCAGAAAGGTCTTTCCCACAGAATTTGGTGTTTACCAACCATTTATTATGCAAATAATTAGTTTCTGTAGAAGCAAGGCCGACAAATTCAGCATCTTCATCTAACTCGTCCTCTGTATCAACAGCATCAACTGATCTAAATCTACAACATTTTACATAATGCCCTTTATATCGACACTGATGACAGATAGCAGTCCTAACAGGACATTTGGTTCAAGGGTGCTCAGTATTACTCCCACACCAAAAACATGATTTTCTAGTTTGACTTTTATCTTCGTTAGGAAAAGTTTTCCTACTATAAACAAAAAATTGTCCACTCATTTTTTTAGGTTTATTTGTAGCATTAACCTTGTTAGCTGCAACATGACTAGCTCCTGTTAAAGTTTCTTGCTGTTTTCACTTGCTCAGATTGTATAGCAAAATTAACAGGTGTTTCCAGAGTTAATTTGGTATCTAATTGTAGTTTAAACAAGAGATTTTTATCTATAATACCAACTACAACTCTATCTCTAATGGCTTTGTCATAAAAAGACAGGAAAGTTGCAATCTTGAGCAACAGTATGAAGATCTGTAACATAGTCGCTTAATGACTCGCCCTCCTGTTGGGATCTAGTATGGAACCGTGCTCGTTCAAAGATTCTGTTTTCGGTGGGAATAAAATGGCTGTCAAACTTCTGAAGGACTGTATCAAACTTCTTTTGATCGGCTGATGATAGCTTGAACAATAGAAAAATAGTTTCAGCCTTAGGGCCCATCAAATAAATCAAAGAGTTTACCTAATCTTCTTCTTTCTCCTTCATCATACCTTAAGCACGTCTGAAAAGCATAAAACGATCTTTCCATGATTTCCATCCCAATGTAGATTTGAAATCGAAAGGGTCTGGAGACAGTATTTGATACACAGGAGCCGACACATTGGAACTGGGTTCTTTATTTATGTTGGAACTGTTCATTTCACCTTAGTTATATAGGCCTACTTAAATACAGCGCAATATCCGACCACTGCCACCATGTGATATCACAGCAAGAAATGAAAATATACATCAGTCTAACTCGGTACAAGGCGAAGTCTATTCTGTTAATACATGTTGCAGACATAAGACATTACAATACACATCCACAGATAACAAGTCCTTGGGATAACACCTCTCACGCTCAACTTGTTCCTGGATAGAGAGTGTAGTTCCTCACATAGGCGCAGTGCACTACCATCACACAAACACAAAAGTGTGTGAGTGTTTGAAAGCAAGTTAAAAGAGACAGCATTAGGTGAAACATCCGGATTACTTACCCTTACCCTTGTTGTATGTGCGCCGTCTCTTGGCCTCCGCCATCACCACAGAGAACCAGTCCAGCAGACGGTTGCCCATGGCCTGCAGTGCTGCCGGCGAGCAGTCCTTGTGTACCCCTGGCTTAGTGTCCAGGACCTCATTGTAACCACGCTGACGATCTTTGTCATCTGAGTAGGGTGGGTTGGTAGCAGTGTACATATCCTATCAGACAGTGAGGAACAAAACTACATTTCGATTCCCAGTCGTAAGACCTGCTTCAGTAACCACATGGTCTAAGGCTACACTCTCACAATAGACCAGTGGAGATGGTGGCGAGATTGGCATTATAATCTTAAGACAGGTGTGGTGAAGGTGGTTTTTTCCTAGATGGTTTTCCACTTTCCCCATAAGCCAATGCAAGTACACTTTCTATGAACTAAATCTTGCTTATCCCAAGCTCATTATTATAATTAGTATAAAGTTGTATAACCCAAATGGGCAGTAAACCGTGGTGATAATTTAATTTTTATTTATATATATATATATAGGTATATTGACAAAAACCTTTGTTTTTCTCGTGTAAGTGCTTAGTAAAACTTAGGCCCTATCTTACAATGTCACGTTAAAGTCTATGTTTTACAGTACTATTTTGATGTGCTCGTCAAGTTATGGAAGGGTGCCTTTCATTAGTTTTTATTATTAAGGTGCAGCAGAAGGTAGCGCAAGTAATTTTACAGGTTTTGATAGAATTTTTTTTTTTTTTGCCAAAATAAATAACATATTTCTTCAGTGGCAAAGTAAAGTTTAGTTATTTGCACATGCTAATATCAAACGATGATGAATATCTGTCAAGGGTGTCCTGCAATTTTGTCAAAACTTTTTAAATAATGAGAGAAAGTTTTGACAAAATTCCAGGACACTCTTTACCAATATTCAAGATCTGTTGATATTAGCATGTGCATACAACTAAACTTTAGGTTGCTACTGGCGAAATATTTGATTTATTTTGGCTAAATAATTTCAATTCCATAAAAACTGTAAAAAATACTTTCGCTCCCTTCGGCCGCACCTTAAGCTTTTCTGAGAACTAGATTTGTTACAAAGCTTTTGATTGGCTTAATTTGAACCAATAGATTGTAAGTAACTATTTAAATATCTGTAAAGTTATGTAGTTGTTAGGAAAACAGATTAAAGTGTAGTAAATGTGTATGGTGTTGTTTATAACACGTGTTATTCAATAATTATCTATACTTATAAAATAACATGTCCTGACTGACTGACTGACTGACTGATTCATCATCGCCGATCGCAAACTATCAAGGCTACAAGCATGAAATTCGGACTGTATATTCATTTTGTTATGTAGGCACCCACTAAGAAAGGATTTTAGAAAATTCCACCCCAAAGGGGTCAAAATAGGGGATGATAATATGTATGATAATATGTATGAAAGTCCGTCATTTTGAAAGTTACATAAACAAAATTTTGTATTTCGGTTATTGACGTAAAACAAATAAATACGTGTTTCAGGAATTTTGGAAATTTTATTTAATAAGGGATGAAAAAGGGGGTGAAAGTTTGTATCGGACTTGCATTATTTTTGATCTGAGGTCAAGTTATGGTCATCAACGTAACGTAATATTTTAAATTAATCTGTAAATACATATGTATATTTTCGTATTTGTATATAATCAACTTCCACGCAAGCAAAGCCGCGGGCAACAGCTATCTAGTATATATATAAAAGTTTATAATATATCATGCTTTTTTCTATACAAATAAAGATGAGTATACCTACACTGTTTATTTTAAACAGGTGTGTGTTTTAACACTGTTTTTTAAGCTTCAAAATAATCAAATATCCAAAGAGTGGAGTTATAGTCAATTTTTAAACACATAATTTAATATTCAAATAAAAACCGCCCTCAATTAACCATGGACGTGTACTGGAGGGGAGAAAGTGTAGAAAAAGGAAAAACGCATTCCATATTAGCCATTCAGGCCCACAGATAATAACAAGAGGATAAAAACATAGGTAGACTTACAGCTATTGTAAATTACTAATAACTATTTACAACAAGAAATAACCACTCTGAATCACGAAGTGAAGTCATAGAAGAGAATTTACATATTTAGAATAGGAAAGAATAGCCTGTAGGGCTAAGCCAAAATAGTTGTAATAAAAGTTGGTACCTGGGATTAAAAACCTCTGTCCCGTGTTGTACTATGACTTACAAATCACCCTATAAAAACTTACCCAAAATAAATGTTACTATCCCAAACTAATCAGTTATATTAAATAGAAGGAATGAATTCAACATAATTATTTTATTATAATTTTAGTGTTAAACTGAGAGTAATTTGTTCTTAAAAAAAATTGGAGATCAGGAAATTGTTAACTTATTATAAATGGAAAACTGTTTGAATACGTGAATGATCTTGTGTATCTGGGCAGAATGTTCTGCAAAAGTAGAAGGATTGATAGTGAAATCGACAGACGGATGAAAGCATATCAGAGAGTAGTTGGATGTATGTGGACTATTGCAAAGAATGAAGTAGTATCAAAATAATCAAAGATGGCAGTATATAAAAGTGTTTAAATGTGAATGGTGTGAGATATCTAAGAAATATATGTGAAAACATTTGTATAGACAATCAGTAATAAGTGGGTGCTCAAGGAGTGCATTTTGAAAGGGGATCCAATAAGTCAATGAGAAAGAAGCATCTTATGTTGGTTCAGGTATACTCAGAGGATGAGTGTGGATTGAATGAAGATGGAAATATGAAGGTAGAGTGTATGGATTAAAAGGAAGGGGTTGGCCATGTAAAATATGGCTAAATGTTGGGGACAAATGTGTGAAAAAAGAGAAGCATTAAGAATTTTAAGAATAAAAGAGCATGTATGACTGAGTGTTTGGATGTTGTTGAAGCGAAGGAAGTATGCAAGGATAGGGAAGTGTGGAGAGAGTTAGTGAGGATGGATTAAGTACAAAGTTTTTTTTTAGCTATATTCAGTTTCTTGCCTACCCCATAAGGGAACGGCCTGATTAGGTATGTATGTGTATGTATTAAAAAAAGGGTAGACAAAGGAATTTCCAGGACAAGCTAGAATATTCAAGGAAAAAATTGAAAAAAAAAATGAGAAATTCCATAACATTACCAGGCCAGAAGAACTATTTAAAAATTTCAGGTTTTCCAAGTTTTCCATGATGTGTCAAAACCCTGTAAAGTGTATAGCAACTAAATTGCAAAATTTATCAATAATATCTGATCAATTTCTTTAAAAACCTCATTTATTTTACACATATTTATGCTTCTTGTCTAGTGTTATGTTATATTTCTAAAAACTATGGATATTATCGGTTATTTGTTCATTACTTTATGCGACACAATAGTGCAAAGCAACAAGTAGTTATTATTATTTCTATTTTTACTTAAAATTAAATCTTTCTTTATTGAATATTGCATCACTATTTACTAAAAGTATGAATATTACCCAAAGAAAGAAAGACAGTCACTGAAAATGATTTGTTCTAACTCCTTGGCTACTCTCAAATAAATAGTGACTGGACTCATGGAAGGGCACAAACATTCCAGTTTGTTTGGATATGCTCGGATGGCTAGACTCTCAAGGGATGTGATAAGGAGGAACTAATCAAAACAGTAAAATGTTAAAAGTAATGGAGCGCACAATCCCCAGGCTAAATATTCATCAGAGCTACATTATTATTACATGACATTAGCAATTAAACTCTTAACTAATTTTTCTAGCATACACACTGTGCTGCCAAAATGTATACAAGAGCTTATCTCACGCATTTACACATGACACAGTTGCCAAAATTACACCAGGAAAGCAGTGTTTAAGGTAATAAACTATATCATATATTTAGACAAACTAATTTATTATTTAAAACTAAAGTAGAATATATTTTATATAATTTTAACCAAAGTATTGGGTGTCAGTGTGCACATATGCTCATTTAAACAAGCCGCCACTGCCCCCAAAAGATGGTAAGCACTTATTTGCAACGCTACGTCTTAACTTCTATTGAAAATGGTGGAGTAACTTAACATTACTGAATATTAAAAAAAAATCTATTTACTGACAGCGAGCCCCAGAAAATGATTTACCTTGTTGTACTTGGTGTACTTGATGTACTTGTAGTGCTTGTTCTCATACTTGAAATCCTCTGGTGTGAAGGTGTACTTGTCCTGCAGTGATCGCTGTTTCTGCTGTTGCTGCTGTTGCTGAGGTTTCTTCTCCTTTTCGGCGGTCAACTTGTACTTGTTCATCAGGTTGGTCAGTCGCTGCTTCTTGCGCAGGTGCATTTCACTTTCTAAAATAATAAAATATTATCCAATAATTATATAAATAACTAAGATGGCTCCTTGGAGTTCTTGAATCCTTATGTATATTCAATATTTGCATATTACGAAAAAAAAATCATATAAGATATTTTATTGTTTATGATGCTTAATATAAGTTTAGCCAGTGGGCTCGTCTATTGGTGCACATAAGCCCATGAACCACCAAAAGGAAATTGAAGAGAAATTAAAATATAAAAAGTTATATAAAGTAAAATGTTAAACACATTTCTAGATTTTGCCAATTTCTGGACGAACATTCCCCACTCCCCCTTTAAATATGCCAATGGCAATACATGACTGTAGTATAAAATTTGAAAGTTATAAGCACAGAGTGGCCGGTCTTGACTGAAGAAACTGACCTTGAAAACAGTTGATGCGGGTGGAATAGTAGGGAGGGTAGTGAGGGCTAAGCGCCACTCATAGCTTTCCAATCTCAAGTCGTAACATTCACTGTCAAGTCAAGTCACAACAAGTCAGCAGTGTCTTTTTCATCCTGATTCTCCCTTGTTTTTGTCACATACGGTTAATTTAATCGTTTCTTAGTTATTAGTCTGTTTAGTAGTTTTAATAGATAGTTTTATTATTGTGTGTAAGAAATAGTGTAAACAGTTATCACACTTAGTAAAATCAGTGTTTCGTAGCTGAAGCAATCACATTTTTCGATGGTGTCCCTGGAAAGAAAAATTGAAATTAAATTGCTCAGGCCAACACCTAGACTTAACCTTATCCAGGTGACAAAAAATAAAACTAGAGATTTCAAAAGTAAATTCAAACCCGAATTATATGAAAAATATCCATGGATTTGTGGATGTGAAATAACTAACAGTCTCTTTTGTTTTCAATGTCTCCTGTTTGCAAAACAAATGGTGATTCAAGTTGGGTAAGTTATGGTGTCGCTGATTTATAACATCTAACTCAAAAAATAAAGAAACATGAATGTTCACAATCTCATTTAAGCTCCATATTAGAGTTTAATTTGCTAGAAAAGGTTGATATTCGCCAACAGCTCAACAGTGCATTTCATCCGCATTCGAATGTTAAAAAACACAATAAACAAGTAACAAAAAGTTGTGATGTTCTTTCAAAAAGTTATGGATTGTATTCTATTTTGAGGCGCATTTGAGCTCTCACTTCGAGAACATGATGAACGTGATTATTCATTAAATCCAGGTGTTTTCAGAGGTCTTATAAACTTCTCTGCAGAACTTGATTCATCTTTGAAAGACCATGTCCCTAGTGTCACTGTTTTTAAAGGAACATCAAAAGATATTCAAAATTATTTATTAGACTGTAAGCTCACTGTTTGCCAGAACTGCATAAAAAATAAAATCTCAAAAGCAAGTTTTGTTTCAGTGATGGTAGATGGAACTACTGATGTTCCATCCGCTTCCCAATTGGTTGTTGTTTTACGAAACATTTTAGTAACGAACAACCCATTAAGAGATTCTGGGAATTCACTAATCCCCCTGGACATGATGCAGAATCTATCGTTAGATGTATTCAGGCTAGTTGGAAAAAGTTGTAGATAGCCGAGAAATTGATTTCCCAAAGCTATGATGGTGCAAACGTGAGGAGTGGTCACCACACTGGTGTCCAGGCGCTTATTCAACATACCTACAAGAATGCACATCAGCTCAATTTGACTGTCGGCCAAGCAACCAGTCAAAATCAACAAGTTCGAGTTGTTGTTTTTTTCAACCTAAGTGATATTACTAACTTTTTCAGTAACTCTATACAAAGGATTACTATTCTAGATGAAATTGTTAGAAAAAGGATACCAAATGGTTCAGCTACCAGGTGGAATTTCAAGAGTCAACCTGTCAATATAGTGTATGAATACAGGGAACAGTTGACTGAATGTATGGAAAAAAAAATAGAGTAATCATCGAAACAGGCTGTAACAATAAATCAAGCAGGGGCTATTTGGCGTATGTTGGAAGACTCGGTATTTGTGTTTTAGCTTACAGTCTATCACAATATTATGCCACATGTGTATGTATTATACAACCAGCTTCAGAAAACACTAACTGATGCAGCACTCATTAGAAAACATGTAAACACTTTCCAGTAATAAATAGCAGGAAATAGAAAGAAAAAGGATGGACACAGTGACCATGAAGGTATCAGAAACAGAGCAAACATCAAAGAAAAGGAAGGAAGAAAATATCCACATAAATAAAACTGTTGCAGCTAAATAAATATGTGATACTATCACGAATCAAGTAAAGGAGAGATTTTCTTTTATAACTAATTACTCTGCTGTTTCTCTCCTCAAAGCTGAAAAATTTCAGGAGTATGAGAAAAAGTTTCCAACTCAGCTTGTTGAGCAAACAATAGATGTTTATTCTATTTTACAGAAGAACCACCTGAAAACTGAACTAGGAGTAATTTACAAAAGACCAGATTTCAGAAATATGAATGGTACCATTAGTCTTCTACAGTTTGTTATTGAAAATAACTTGCAAACTACGTTTTCGGATACCTACAAACTGTTGCTAATTATTTCTACTATTTCAATTACCACTGCTGAGGCCGAGAGATGCTTCTCAACTTTAAAAAGAATTAAGACATGTTTAAGGAGCACCATGTGTGAAGACAGACTGAGCACTGAGCACTGAGCCATGATCACAATTGAAAAAAGTATGATAAAAAATGACATTCCTAAATTCAACAAAAATGTTACTTATTTGTTTGCCTCAAAAAAAGATTATTTGACAAAAATTAAATAGAGGTGTTGATCTAGTCCCTCTCTGGCAACTTTTCTGGAGACTTGAAGTGATGTCACAACTCAACACCTAGGTCTTGTGTAGAGGTGTTGATCAAGCCCCTTTCTGGCAACTTTCCTGAAGGCTTGGAGTGGCGTCACAACCCAGCAGTCTAGGTCTTGTGTATGAGGTGTTGATCTGACCCCTCTCTGGCAACTTTCCTGAAGGCTTGGAGTGGCGTCACAACCCAGCAGTCTAGGTCTTGTGTAGAGGTGAAAGGTGTTGCTCTAGTCTCTCTATAGCAACTTTGCTGCCAGCTTGAAGTGACATCACAACTCAGCATCCAGGCTTTGTGTAAGTGTGTTGCTTTAACCCCCCTCTTGTATCACCCTCAGGTAATACCACTCCCCTCAGGGACAATAAAATAGTACTTAAAAAATATATTGTAATCATTGCTCCAAGCAAAGCGCGTGTTGTTGCACCACATACCTTTGCAGGGACAGAATCCCTTGCAGCTGACCCTGATGGCAGTCTGGTGGATGCAGTTGTGGTAATCAAGCCGGCACAGCGAGCTGTATGTCCGGTTGTCTGTGCCACACAGAAATGTTGGTTTCACCACTGGGCATGGAGTGCAGCGCCTGAAACACCACAGTCATATATAATCTTATGGAAAACATGAGTTTTCATGACATTTGCCAGCTATTTATGACGTTTTTAAGATATTGAATTATTTATACCAAGTACCAACACTATGAAAGGTTTTTTTTTCTTTTTTTGAAAGGGTACCATTTTTAAACAGTTCTCGATTTTCCCTTTTGGACAAGATGCTATTTAGCACAGCTTTATAAACCAACATAGAATGAAATTTTATATCCTATTTTAAACATGATATCAAATTAATCTGAGTCATAGTAGTAAAATTACTTTAACATTGGCCCAGTGTGCTTACAATAATTTATATACAGGTATCTATTGAGTAGTAGAGTAGTCTTGATAGTATGAGGTGAATTGGATTGGGCCCATCTTGAACTATCAAATACCTTGTTAATATGGAATAACCAAAAAAGTTAAATACTTTATATACCTACATGTTTTCATATTTAAAGCGCATTTAATTTTCAAATTACATAATACAAAAATATCTTGGATATAACCATATTATGTACTTATCATAAAATTGAGTAAAACTATCAAGTTTTTTTTTACTTATTTTGGTTGTTTTGCCACATAGCCCCACATCAGCTATCATATGTAAAAGGATAACGACTGGACGTGTTCCTACCTTTAACTATTGAACCTTTATTGTATTTTTAATTTGTGAGCAAATAAATTGATTCTCAACCATCTTTCAATAGTTTATAATCAACTAATCAGTGATCCTTGTTGGACCTCATCAGGGATGCAGGGAATCCAACACTTCAGCTTAGTTGGTAGAGTGTATGTCCACTGAGCTAAGGGCCCTGGGCTCTATTCCTGGCATGGCCAAAACATTTTTCATTGCTCACATGTGGGTTTAGAACGTTCACATTGCTAAATTGACGGCTGGGGACTGGATGTTGTGCCTGTCCTAGTCTTAAGAAAGATTTTAAGTCATATAAAACTTCTGAAAGACCGGCCTTGCCAGCCGGTAGTGGAAAATATATTACTTGAATTAAAAAAACTGCTACATCCTGGAAACAGTAATGGATGTAAAAAAAAAGATATTGGATAAGAGGAGTTGGTGGTAAGAATTAAAATGGGCTTTGAAGAAGACTTTTTCTGGTGTCAAAAATGTCCGCATGAGAACACCTACTTATTCTTTATCAAAATGTCCTGCACATAAGATATGGACAGCACTGTCAGCAACATATTCGTAAGTTTTAAAAAGGGTCAACTTCATTTCTGAGTGTGCCATTAGTTCATTTTGGTCTTAGTCCTCCCGTCTCGAAAACTGAGAATGTTCCTACACCCCTGAACCTTATAGATATAGAAAAAGTATGAAACAGCATACAATAATTTTGTTAGAAATATAGTTTTTACCTATTTTTATTTCTCTACACAATACATTTTTTTTTAAATATTTACTAACCACATTTATAAATATTGCAAAGTAAAATAAATACCCTTTAATTAATTAAGCATATAAGATGACTTTTATTTTTTTAGACACTTCGATGGCTGAATGGTCTTAGGCGTGACTGTCCCAATAGACTAGACCGCCATTTACAGGGAGATCATGGGTCAATCCTGGTTGGGTGTAATGAGGGTAGTTTTTCCTAAATAGTTTCCCACTCTTTCTTTCTCCATGCAAATGTGGGTACACTTCCTCTAAATTCAACTTACCTCATCCCTAAAACTACTAGCATAATTAGTAGGGCCTATATAAGCGTATAAACCAAATGGGTAGCATGACGCAGTGCTAAAAAAAACATGGCTTTTGGCAATACTGGTGCTGGGGGTTGGAGTTTGTACTGTACAACCTTAAAATATGATAAGAATACATTTTAATGTTTCAAAAATTAAAAAATTATGTTATTTATTTATTTAGTAAAATATTTTTATCTAATTTATACCCATTACAATTATTCACACCCTCCTAACGATTAAAAAAACTCCATATAGTTTCTGGAGACATCTAATGTTCAAATAAAATTATTTGCCAGACATTTGTATATTTTCGTGTAAAGTGGCAAGCCTAATCATAAAGAGAATCCTGCAGAGATAATGGCGCCACTTCCAGCACACAGCTGGTCATGAACAAACCCTGGTTCCTAATCTTTAATCAGAGCCAAACATGATAACTGCTGAGCTAACCTCACAAAAGGCTGAGTTTGTGTTTCAGGTAAACTCTATATTGTGTGGTATTTTATGTTCTGTTGTAGTGTGTGTCTGTAGGAGTCAACAATAAAACGTGTCTGCTGCTGTACAAGGGGATGCTCTCACATCCACCACCCTCTATAAGGTAACCCTACTTTGTTCCAAGTTAGCTCTGTCCACCAGGGCACTGGGGAAATTAACATTTCTTATGAACAAATGAGACTGGTATATTGTGCATTCTATCGAGACCTGAATCTCGCTCATGGCATGCGAGTGTGGACGTCAACTTAAACAGGGAGGCTGTGGTTTCATTTCTAGAACAACATGCAAGTGTATTATCAACAGGTGTCCGAGTATTGGAACGAAATGTTAAAAAAAATACACTTATCGAATATTAAATCATTAATCAGCATGTTACAATCCAAGAGTGGTGTCACTTAGCTTTTTAGTATAAGAATGGTGCACCCCTAAACTCTATTAAACCCCCCACTCCCACATCTAAATAAGTATTAGGTTGGTACCACAATATTTAAAAACAGGCAAGAGTTAAGGTTGGCGCAGACCAGGTGCTATACTATATTATAGCACTCTGTTTGGATGTTATATCAGAGGAAATGGATGCATTATATTAACAAGGGTAGAAATTTCAGAGTTTCATAATTTATTTGAGGATCGTGTCTTTGTGGTCACCGGTACTTGTCTACCACAAGCAGGGATGCAGATTTACCTTCTCTATTAATCCTTCCAAGACAAAGAGACAATTATTCGTGTAATGGTGTTTACAGGATCACTGTTGTTAAGTTGAACGTGGCCGCCCCTGCATTCTGCATATGCACCAGCTCTGCTATGTTTGGTAAAAATAGCTAACAGTCAAATGACGGAGTTTTGAACTTATAGCGAGCTATTTTCTCATTAGGTCTGCGACCTTCCATATATTTACATTCTGTACTAAAGTCAGTTCTACATCTCATATTAAAGCGTCTGGTCTGTAACTGACTAAGTTTTGGCATAGTAGAAATGTAGGCACTTTTAATCAACACCTAGGTTGTTTGATATTTCCATAATTCTCTCAACAACGGGCCGAACAAAGTTTGGCCCTGCTTTCTGGTGGTGCACTCTGTTTAACCTGAATGGTAGTCTTACCTTGACTAATCACGTTATGACCTTATCTTGTAGGCCCCACCATAGTGGAACAAGGCAAGGTAAGCTTATTATACCTTTCAGGGAAACAAAGGGTACACTGTCAACACTGATGAGTAAATGTTAATGTGTTGTTTCAAATTAAGAACAAACATGCCTTTATAAATTCCCCATCTATGATACTATAGTGAGTGTTTAATATTAAGATAAATTATATTTGTGATAAATAATAAAAATGTAAGATACTTATTGCCCCAATGTTACCATTCTAAAGATTCAACTACAATCCAATCTAATCATAGAGTGATTTTAATAGTCATTTAAGTAAAGTTTTGTGTGCTTTACAAAATGAAAAAAATCCACTTTAATTCCTGTTGCACAGTGGCCGGGTAGAACTCGGTGGTGTATGTTAGATTGTAAAGTAGAAGAGACTTAAATCTACACGTCTATAAAGACTATTTAAAGGATGTTCGCATGGTTTTCATTATAAGGGGGTAGTGGTGAAGCAATCATTAGCAACATGAAATCATTATTGTAGCAAAACAATATTGTTTGTGTGTTTACAAGATTAAAATTACTTAATGATCTGTATTACACTGTCACATTTATTTTATTGAAGTAATTTGATAAAAATAAATATGATGTAATGTTAATGCTCCATCCACAAAATTTTACAAATAGTTAATCAAAGTTTTATGGCAGAAGGGAGTGCAAGTATTTTTCGATTTTTATAGAATATAAATTTTTTGGCAAAAATTAATCTGTTAAAACTTTTTCTCTTTATTTCAAATGTTTTGACAATATTCCAGGACTCCTTTGACAGATATTCAAGATCTGTTGCTATTAGCATGTGCAGAAAACTAAACTCTACGTTGCTACTGGAGAAATATTTGATTTATTTTGACCAAAAAAAGTAATGCTATAAAAATTGTGAAATTACTCGTGCTCCCTTCTGCCACACCTTAAGAACATGCTCTAAGGTTTTATCAAAGATAATGGCAGAAACTGAAAGTAAGTAAGTGAGTGTATGTGTATGTGTATGTGTATGTGTATGTGTATGTGTATGTGTGTGTGTGTGTGTGTGTGTGCGTGCGTGTGTGTGTGTGCAAAGCAGTTAAAAAGTTAAAAACTTAACTGTCCAATATGAAGAAACAAAACCAACCCTTCGTCTTCTACACAAGTATTTTTCTATTTTAATTAAAAGAGCAGCTTTGGTGATCAATTTTTTTTTTTTTAAGTTTCATGGTTCATTAAAACCAATTTTGTAAAAAATATTTTTCAACATGATTGGCAGCCATTTTTGCAAACACATAATTGCACCAGCTCTGAAGGAAATGTGGTATAAGTTAATGTAATAACAAACATTATATCAAAGATGGTGTCAGCTATTTACTATATGTTAAAATAAATATATTTCATTAAATATATATATATCACTGTGTAATACACAATAGTTCTACTTATATTTTTATACAAAACTAAGTAGAATTTAGGAATTTTTTTTTTAACAGTAGCTTGTATAATTCTCGTTCTTAGGGCATACTTCAACTAAGGTTGGGCTAGTCAACCCTCCAACGAGGAATGTTACTCCTAGAACTATGTGAAATGGTGCGTTTTTCTTTGGACATATCATTGTTTTATATTAGATCCCTAGCAGTAGCATCTCGGCGAGCTTAGAGTCTGTACACCAGTCGTAGAGAACAAGAAGAGGGGCAAACACACTAGATCAACATTAACAATTCAGGAACCCTGCCTGCATTATTGAATCGAATACTTGGCAGGCCAGACACAAAAAGAAGAGGTTGCTTTCCTTGAAATAAAATGGGAGTGAAATGTGAATGAAAGGGATTAAATATGTTTCTAAAAATAATTCAATAGTGGTGTCTCACAAAAATTAGATCTGGAAAATTACCCTTTTGTATTAAATAACAATAAATAAAATAATGCTGTACAAATTAAAGACTCAATCAGACTTAATAATAGAGTGTGCTATGAATTGACTAAGAACAATGATTGATCTTAGTTATTAACTTAGCTACTTACCTATATGTTAAATATTAGTGGTCATTAGTAAACTAACCTTATTTATTTTATTTCTTACTTTCTAACTACCTTACAAGAAGAGAACGTATTGTGATCATCAAAAAAATCGAACTTACGATTTTAATGAACTTCAACGCTTCATGACCCCCCTCCTCGAATCCGAAAAACGATGTTTTTGCATGTTTGTCTGTCTATCAGCCTATACCTTGGAGTAGAGCCTCAACTATTTTATCGATCGGGTTAAAACTTGGTATCTAGGGTTTTCATAGGATTTCCCCAAAGGGTTTTTGGAAATGGATATCTTACCCTAATATTAAGGGTAGTTTCCTATACAGTGAGAAGAGAAAAAAAATTATTTAATCAAAATCGGCTCTAAAAATTTTGATTAAATTTCACTTTTAACCATTGATCAATATTACAAACAAAATGGCTACTCTCAATTTTTAGTCAAAATTACTTTAAGAGTTTCGATCTGATGCGTAAATTCTAATTTCTTACCATATCTCTATGACTCTTTGAGATATGGAATTACTTATCACTGCAAATATGTAGGTCTATTTATAATAAGCATATATTATTTAAAACATATTTTTATAAAACCAATAATTGTCAAGCTATACACAAATATATCTATATTTTTTAAACTTTTGGAACACTAAAGGTAAAGTATTGTGACTGTAAAAATAAAATCCATCCCGAGATGTTGATGGATGTGGACGTTTCATGACCCACCTGCCCCCTCCCCCAACCATAAAAAGCTGTTTTCGCAATTTCGCCTGCCTGTGTGTCTGTTTAACTCTAAAATTTTTACAGATATATGAATATCAGTTTAAGAGTAGTTTGATTAAAATTCATATCTAGGTGTTAATTAAGAAAATAAATGCAATGGCTATTTCATTTTCCCATGAAAATTACTTTTAGGGTACTTTACAAAGGCGGAAATTTCCGTATCTCCGCAACTATTTGAAATACTAAATAACTTATGATAGCAAAATTGTAATACTATTAAAAATATAAAACCTTTATTTGAAATATATCTTTATAAAACCAATAGTTTCTGAGATATCGGCAAATATATTCATATAAATGTGAACTTTAGTTGTATAGAGATACTGCTTAAGTTTTAATACAATAATTCTCTAAAGCCATAGAATAAGTAAAAAAGTAAGTTCCTCAAAAAATTGTGTTCTTTTTCCTTTAAGCTCTTAGGAGAAATGTTTGTATAGCAATGATTTATCTCTATCATTTATCTCTATAATTTACCTATTTTACTGGTCTAAATTTATAACTGAGGAATTTAATAGCAATGTGATAACCCTAAGACGTGCAACCCCTAATAAAATTTCTAAAATGTTAACCGGAACTTGATATTTTAAAACAAAGTTTTGACCCTTGTGGACCCCATTTTGATCTTTTTTTATTGGTCCAAACTCCGAATATACCAATGAGGACCTTAATTCTTTAAAAATGAAACTAAAAATTTAGAACGAGTCAAAAAATGTTTTATGTTAAGTATAGTGCAATTTTTGCTCAAGTTTGCAAATTTATATTATTTTGTTTCACATATATTACAAGCTTTGAGTAAAGTCTCAATATTTAAATAATGAAGTGAGTCCATGCGGAGTTCCGTAACATTTATTTTTTAAATGAGCATACATTCTTATTTATCAAGTAAATCACTACCCAAATATCAATTTTAAACAAAAACATTGGACACATAATCTGTGACATTTCAAGTACACCATGGATGACAGAAACCAAGTAAAAAAGCATGTTGATTCATTTCCACAAAATGTGAGCCATTACACCAGAGCGATGACCACAAAAGAATACCCGAGTCCAGATCTAAATGTTCACAGACTTTTTAATGCATTCAAAAAGAAGTACCCAAAACAGTCATGTAAATTACAAATTTTACAAAAAAGTTTTACACGGTGAATTTTCACATCTATCTTTCAAAACACCTCTTGCAGACACATGTAAAATCTGTGATCGTTTGAATACTTTGATAAATATTTCTGCTAGTGCTGACAAAAAGGCAGAAAATGAGATGGCTAGAGAACTGCATCATAGAAAATATTAAGTTGCATTTGAACACTTGAAAATGGATAGCATAGAGGCTAGCTACTATGCCAAGTAGTGAAAAATCGACCCTCATAATTGATTTGCAGCAAGTTATTTTTTTACCCATGTTAACACACTCTGACATGTACTACTCAAGGCAGCTTGGTTGTCATAATTTTGGGATACATGTGGTAAATTCGAAGGAAGGTTTGATGTGTGTATGGCATGAAGGCGAGTTGTAGGGAGGGGCAAACCAAACTGCATCATGTTTGTTAAGAGCCCTAAACTCATTAGATCTTAGTAATAAAAATAATAATAAATTATGTATTTGGAGCGATAACTGCACGAGACAAAATAAGAATCACATGATTTTATTCTTATATGTGTATCTTGTTAGTATTGGCTTGTTTGAGGAGATTGAGCACAAATATTTGTCAGCTTCTGTGCCTATGATAGAGAGTTCCCATTGATTGAAAAACGAAAGGAAGTCAGCAAATGCATTGTAATAGAACATGTTGAAGAGGTTATTGAAACTGCTAGAATAGTTCAGCCATTTGGGTTGTCAGAATGTTTGGAGATTCCTTTTTGGATTTAAATACAACAAAATTACAAATTTCTAAGGCAGTGTGGTTGAAGGTATCTAGACAATATCCTGATAAAATAATGATGAAGCAAACTTTTGGTGATATTGAGGAATGGAGTAAGATAAATACTTTGAAAAAAGGGAAAACAATGGCAGACATTGGGTCATACGTTCTTCATGGACTGAATATAGAAAGAGGAATTTCGGCAGAGAAAAAAAGAGATTTGAAGAATAAGATGGAGTACATTGATGAAGAATTCCATGCATTTTACAATGACATTATTCAGGAGTAATTATTAATACTGGGATTTGTATTGTTTTGTTCACCAGTTATTTTGAATACTTGGATTTTTGTTGTTTTGTTTAGTAGTTACTATTGTTTCTTGGATTTTAGTTGTTTTCATTATATATCAATGTTCTTATTTCAACTGTAATTGTTCTCATACCAATATAATTAAACTATTTATACTTATTAAGGTGTTTATTAACCAAACCCTTTTGTTAAATAAATATAATGGACTTATACCCTTTTGGTGTATCTTACCTTATGGATTTAAGATGTTTCTTTTCAAGTGGTGTTTACAATTTTTTTACTGTAAGATAAAGTATGAATTTGTAAATTGTACTATTACAAAAACTTTTCTCATAAGTAAAATAATGCAGTAAAATACTAACTTTAGGGATATTTTGTTTTTCCTAAAAAATAAAAACTTTATTTGATTATCTCAAAATTAGATTTTTGGCACTTACACCCTTATGACTTTCCGCTCTATAATTTTGTTTAAATTGGATAGCTAAGAAGTGATTGATTTCACAAATAGCACTTTATAATATTTTTTTTGTAAAAATTCACTAAGAGTTAATAATAATAATAATAATAATAATAATAATAATATTAGCACCGCGTCTTACTACCCGTTCAGGTTATACGCTTTAAGTACTAATTACGCTAAT
>CABFVZ010003709.1:16495-58713 GCA_902151445.1 Timema monikensis | reverse complement strand
TAAAATCATTTTGGGAAAATAACCTCTGTAAACTCTACCTAGATTCGAACCTTTGATCACCCAGTAATCGGTGGTCTAGTCTACTGCGAGATCATTAATAATTGTAATTATCCGCTTCATCCCGACTGTCCAGAGATGGGGCATTTAACTGACGCGTATTCGAGTGAAGTTTTTTGGTGATGGACGACCATAGATCCCGCTGTGTCTGCCTCTCGTTTTGGTGTGATGTCGGTTTCCATAGTTACGCACTCTAATTACCCCTGTGGAGTGTTGCGCCAATGGACGACAGTCGATTGTTTATTGGAACTTTATGGCACGAGGATGATGATGTACAGTTGTACATCCGACCGGGAATCGAACGTTGACTTCCCCGTTACTGATAGACCAGCCAAAAGAAGACCTGACGTCATGATTCATGTACCCACTGGTTCTGGTGTCACAACTGTTGCGTAAGCAGATTATACCTAGTTTACATATGTGTGTTTGCTTCAGTAAATGAACAAGTATTATAGAAGTTAAATATAAACTATTTGGTACTGGCTAAAATTCGTGGGAGTGTCAAGAGGAGTCGAAGCGCATTTTTCTCTTATATTTTTACCATCATTATTTTTCTTTATAAGACCTAGCGTTCCTTCCTGTTCCACTCGTGCCCGGTTAATTCAGACACTTAACCAATTCTATATTACACTTCCTCGGTCCCGGTACAGATTTATCTGATTGCCAAACACCTTCCTTCACCTCTGACAAGACATCTTGTTGAATGTGGGGAATGCCAGGCCTCCACCGTGGTTTGGATTCCACGTTAAACTGTAGGTCCTCCATTTCATCTCACAATCACCCTACTATCAAACATTAGCGTAAGTGCGTATAACCCGGACGGGTAGTAAGGCGCGGTGCTAATAATAATACATACGATTTAACAACTTTTTCTCTTCATTTAAAAAGTTTCTCATCTAATGCCGCTATTCTCATTACTGATATTCATTCAACAACTGTTGATATCACCATGTGAAGAAAATTGAACTATATGTTTATACTGAGCAATATTTTATATTTTTTGGCCAAAAAATGTTTTGCTATTTAAAAAAACTAGCCCTTTTCTCGCGTCCCCTACATCCCCACATTAAGGTCCATGAATTAGGGAACGGGCACAAATGGGTCAACATAGAGTATGGAATTTATTTTACAAACAAGTCCTGTGAATAAATGTCGCCAACATTTTGTGCTTAGAATTTAATGATTGTGTAAAGTTATAAATTTTTTTTCAATGAATTGATTTCTTATTTAGATTGTTTCATTTGACACACGACTAAGGATATGATATCGAAAGAAAAGTATCGATGCTGTCTCATTAAAAGTATCGGAAGGAAAATATCGATATCGATAACAGTAAGTATCGGTATTGAAATTTTAATCTGTAAAAATAATTTCAACTTTTGCATCATAATTATATTTTCAAATTTATTGAAACACTGAAAATTATCATGGTTTTTAATAATCTAAACAAATTTTACAAGATGCTTTTCCGCTATTCAATTTAAAAAAAAAACACTTCCAAAATTCACTTCTGGGAGGTGCCATTTTTTAAACCACATTGGTCGTTTATATACTATTAAGATTATTACTATTGGACAAACGATAGAAGAATGGACTCCTTGCTCTGCTTCATCTGCTTAAACAATGCACATAAATTTTTCTGCTTCGTCTGCTTGCTGGGGAACCCATTATTTGACTGAGTTCATTGCGTTCTACAAAATATTCTCTCTCTTTTTTTTTTTAGTTCATGATGACCGTGCTCATTGATAAATAAATGTATAGTAGACTGGTCCCCAATCACCCTAAATCCCAGTCAGGCATCAGGATAAAACAAAGATGAAAGAACCGTTTTGAATTATGATAAGCTATAGAGATTGAATGCTAGAGTTGCAGAAAATGAGGGAGAATTGAGAAATAGTGTCATTTGTTCTTTCTTCACAATCCACCCTAGTAAAAATTTAATCCCAACTTGAGTTAAGATGTCAAAAAAGTTGTTTCTTTAGACACAGATCCGACACCGGTGTCTGAATACTAATACCAGTAAAAGTATCAAGTAAAAAAAATGGTATCGAAAGGAAAATATCGATACTTTTCTCACATCCCTACACACGAGTACACCCAAAACATTTTCTCACGCATGCAATTGAGATGCGTGGCAGTCCACGCACATACAGTATGACTCTTTGTCTTCTCCAATCGGTCGACGTGACCTCATGCCCCTCTCCAATTAGCCATTATTAAAAGTTTATCTTGGATCATGTCAGCGTTTATAGTCCTCGACTGTTCTGATTGGCTCGATTGTTGGTCATCAAGTTGAAAGGAATGTGTGGGTTTTTATCACCGCGTCTTACTACCTGATTGGATTAAACGCTTGTGTACTAATTACACTAATTACGCTAATGGCTCAAGGTATTAGGGAGGTTATATTCTTATGAAGAGTACCCGTATAAACCACTCTCAGTACATACACTCTACTGAGCCTCGATCCCCGTCATCGGCAGTCTAGTTTATTGCGAGAGTAGCGCGTTAGACCATGCGGCCACCGTAGCGGATTGAAAGTAGTGTTTACTGTTACTAGTCGATAAATCTACCCGCAACGATGGTCGCGCGGGCAAAGGCGTTGGTATTGTCTGGATCGTTGGTGAAACTTAGGGAGGAGGGATTTAGGGTCTTAAAAGAATTGTTTCACGATTTATTTATGATTATTGCGAATAGTAACGTTGAAAAAAAAACTCATCATTTATTGAAAATTTGCATTTCTGATTTTTTATGGAACATCCAACAATATCAAAATACTCGTTTATTAAGGTGGGAGGAAAGGAGACGCGAAAAAAGCCCAGTGCTTTTGCAGTTTTTATGGTAAAACATTTATTTTCCAAAATAGGTAAAATATTGCTCCAGTGCAAACATAGTTTAATTTTCTTCACACATCAACAGTTCCTGAATATGTCATGAGAATAGCGGCATTAGATGAGCAACTTTTTAAATTATGGAAAAAAAAGTTGTAATTAAATTCCATATTTGTAATGAAGCAATATTTGAATTATTTTGGCCAAAAAAAGTTTTGTCATATAAACTTTAAAAAAAACACTGGCTTTTCCTGGCACCCCCGGCCCCCTCCCTCCCCTTCCATCCCTCTTTAAAAGTTCCATTGAGGTTAAATAAAAGTTAGAGCAAAGGATTGAAAACAATTATTCTTGGTCCCAGCCTCAGGTTTTGTGAATGGACTATTTGACGAGCAATTTACACAAATAAGTTTAAATTAATTGAATTGATTATCCACATGGTCGTCATGGGTTGAAACGCCAGCGAGCCATGGCGCTTCTATAGTTTAATAATGTATATTTGTTTTATTTTTAAATCAAGACAAAATAGTCTTAAACCTCAGAAACACGTGTCATGTACACATTTAGTCATTGTCATAACTCATAATTAATTATTTATAATTTGCATTATAACTATTTATCATAAATTATTTCTGCAAAGTTTAATTTTTACTTTCTTTTGTATGACGTCATAGATGGAAAGTTTGAGGGAAAGAGATGCTTAGGAAGGAGGATACAAATATTGGATGGTATGAAGAAAAGAAGAAAATTCTGGGAGCTAAAGAAGAAGGCAGAGGACAGGGCACATTTGCGCTCAAGTTCACTGAAAAAAGGAATGGACCTGTCGCAAGACAGAACACATAATTATATAACTATGCCTTCTTTTGCCATAATTTGGTCAGCAGTTGGCCCTCCCAATCTCTTTCCCGTCCCTTGAATGAAACTCTCTTTGGTCGGTGTTTATTTTCTGAAGTCCACGTGTCTCCGTGGCAAGTGCGCGACGTAGCTCTTCCCTTCCTCGTAAACATAGTTCCTTTGTTTATTATCAACCACCCACATGTCACTTGGTTCCCATTCATTCGGTGAGGGCCATTGTGTTTGTTATTCTGGGTGTATAGTGGTGTCACTCTCTACCTTCAACGTAACACTCTCTGGTGTGTGTGCCTGAAGATAAAAATATCAGAACATGTAATTGAAGGGCAAGATAATGATTTCGTAAAGGTGAAAGTACATATCGACATAATATCCAGACTACAGTAGCGGGAAATCCCTATGTTAGTG
Source organism: Timema monikensis (assembly GCA_902151445.1). Classification (NCBI taxonomy): domain Eukaryota; kingdom Metazoa; phylum Arthropoda; class Insecta; order Phasmatodea; family Timematidae; genus Timema; species Timema monikensis. Next base: position 54,571 of record CABFVZ010003709.1, on the reverse strand, counting down.
ACTCAACCACCAAGTCGATACATGGAACTAATTTGATCATTTTTCTTGTGGTAACGTTAATGGATATATATTTAAATCTGGGATATATCGATTGCATAATTTCTATTTAAATGATTTGAAAATTGCTTAAAGTAGTTACGAAGACCCTATTTCGGTCCCAGCCGCTCGCTATCTTATAGAATTTTGGAATTGGTATTTGGGTTTTCTTGTTATAGACGAGACAATACATCAAAGATTTTGACTAGGGTTTGTAAAGTCTTACGTTTTTTGGGTTGTACTGGCAATAATCAGAAATCTTGGCTTTTCTGTTTTCTTGTAGAACCTATTTTTTCTTTCTCTAATAATTTCCTAAGTGCCTTATCTTCGCAAACTCTCAAAAGTATCAAAAGTGCGTGTAAACTGTACTATCCATTAACGTGACTCAAGTAAGTAAAGTCTAGCATCAATTTTGATTTTCCCCGCCCAGAACTAATCTATTGGTTTTCTTTGTCTTACTGTTATTTAGTTTCATTGTTTGTAAAAGGCTAATAATAAACATCGTTTAAGCAGGACCGTGACGTGTAACATTGTTCGGGATTACCCAGAGATTAACAATACCAAGAATAATTTACAAGCACCGCCTTTTCCTCTGCTTATCTATGTGTGTTTTTTTTTTGCACCCAATGTTTGCTTGTTGTTAAAGAAGCATAGACTCATTATTGCAATGCTACTACCAACTTTAACGATTTTACAATTTATTTTGATTACTTAAAGATTTTTACAAAATAATATCAAAATTAATGTGTGATGTGTATCGTGTCAAAATACCCTTTAGGACTATCCACATATTTACTGTGATGGGTTAGGGATGAGGAAGGGGTAACTCAAAGTAGATATACTGTTTTGTGTTCGTGTCAAAACTACAACCAAACTTTTTTTTTTATGTTATTATAAAGGGAAAGGTTGAGAGCGTTTAGTTAGATCACTTTATACGTTTGTCTAGTCAAGTTTAGTTTTGTGAAATTTTACAGTTTAACTAGTTTTCATACTTTCTTTTGAATAATCAATTTTTTCCTAACTTTTGGGATACATGATTTTCAAGTTTTGGCATGTTTTTCTTGGGATAACTCCCAGTTTCGTACCAGTTAGATTTAGTTATTTTTGTGAAATTAAGGTCCAAGAAATGTATTTAATATTTTGTATATCCAAAATACTTTTTTTTTATCACATGTGGCTTAGATATCGGGACGTAGTGACCTAGTTGAGAAACCTCTCGATACCAAAATGTATCTGATATCATCAATAAAACTACAACAGCAGTAGTCTAGTGACTACCACGGCTGAAGACCTAGCAGGCTTGGCTCGATAACAATTAAACCCACTTCTGAACAATTGAGGGTACGGTAACTGTCGTTTTTTGAAGTTGCCTACCTTGTATTATATTTGTATTTCACCTATCTGGAGGTTCCGCTGCGGTGAGGGCCGTATTGTTGGGATCACCGCGCGTGTATTTACACGGTGGGGGGGCTGCTGGTTCGCGTCACCCCGCCAATAAAACTGCACCTGTGCGTAGAGGCTATCTATAATCAGCTCAGAGTATGTGAGGAAACTTTACTGTCTTCGCGTCAAGCCGGTGTTGAACGCTGCGAAGGGCACGTGGCTGGCTGTCAGCAGGACAGCATTATGTTCACTTTCTAAACACTGGGTTGCTGTTTATAACAGATTGGAACCTTTTCTTTAAAATGATGTGTGATATTAGCAAGAATCAAGCGCTAACTTTTAATATTTATGTTTTTATTTTATTTTAAATAGCTACGACCTTATTGGTGTTGATGTGAAACGAGTAGAGATGAAAATTTTCCGGGAAATTTTGAATTGGATAATTTTCCGCAGTGGCAGCTTGCGGTGGAGGGTTTAAATTGTGGAGGTGGCGCCCAGAGCCTATTGTACTTAAAAAAAAATAGTGTGTTACGAGATGAGTGGGTTATAAGAAGGGGGGTGGGGGGACGCGAGTGGGGGCGGGGTAGATAGGAAGCATGGAGGATAGAGGGGGAGACAAATGTCGGACCAAACTTAAAATTATTTTAGTTAACTTATTGATGATAAAACATATACCAAGTAAGAACAAAACTGGTCCACAAAGGCGCGTATTCATTCGTTCCTTTATTACTACTACTACTAACAGTAGTAGTAGGTGTAGCAATTTCGCGGGAAACATTTCCGTTCCACATCTCTAGCTAGCACTGGCTCCTTCCTTACATTCCGATGGTTATATGTTTTAGGTTTGAATCTTGGGGTTGTAGCTCTGTTACTAATGGGTAAAAGAAACAATTTAGTTTTCTTCCGAAAGGGTTTCGCCTGTAAATAACTGTAAAAAAACCCAACAGATTTATTGTTTCTGGTTTTGATTGCGTGAATGACTATTTAGAACACACACAACATAGAGAATGTTTTGGATAGTAAATCTACACGTAATCTACTATATCTGATTTAGTGGTAGTGGTGAATTTATTTAAAGAGTTTAGACAACGACCCAATTAATATCAAGTTAATTACTAAAATATTTATTTACCATCCACTAGTAATTTTGGACACTGAGTAAATGATGAAAAGTTTAATTTCGAAAATTTCACACATTTTCTGAACTCGTTTTTAAATGATCATTGTTGGACGCAAATTTAATTTGTATACTTAATTTGGAGGTCTGTATTCAATCCTAATCGGTTACACAGATTTTTAATTTCCAACCAGCAAGGCTGAAACGAGGGGCGTGTTTTGAGCCCTTAGGACGTATTATTAATAATATATTTTTATAATTATTTTCAGAATAGGCTAATAGCTTATTGAAGTCTTAAAATTAATCACACCAACAACCCCACTTATGTTGGGGGGGTTTTAAATATAAGAGGTATTTATATTTTAAAATATTTGTTACCATCTCCTGAGAGGGAACTTCCCCACGATTCGGCCCAAGTGCAGCCATCCATTCTATATTCCTTGCCCGACAGAAATTTGGCTACAACCTGGAGAGTGCTTTTATCAGTCAAAATCAGCGATATCCAACCTTTTTCAGCTCGTGACATAACTAAGCAGGGCGTTAAAGTTGTCAAGGCACATCATCTATCTTTTTGTATTATTTAAAACAAATTATTACCATTGTGTATTTGTTTAAAAACATAATATCATGGATTTCAAAAGATTTATTTTATTCCTGACTTATTTTTTGACCTTCCACCAATCGCCAGCCTAGATTATGAAAAATCTCTCAAGTCAAAATTGATTAGGAACCAGTTTGACATTTAATTTTTATATTCTCATTTTAATCGACGTTGATAATCAGCCTACTTGGTATAATTCCCCCTCTCCCCACTTGGTCTAATTCCCCCCCTCTCCCCACTTTTTCCTCGATGAACTTGTTTGCGCCGCTTTTAGTTGATGGAAATAATTGGGGTGTGTACATTTGAGACGCTGAAACTGCTCTGTTGAGCACGTGGTTGTTAGGCGGGTAAGCAGGACGTAGGCGAAATAAGTCGGTCGGGTCTGGCCACTTCATCGTGATTCGTGAGTCATCATCGTTCATTAACTTGAGAAGGGTATGGGACAACGCATGGACAGTATCATTTGTTTATCAAATTTCATTATGAATGTTTTAAAAATATTATATAACATTATATAAATAGGAATAATCGCTACACTCCATTAATCTAATGACTACAGTTCGATTCCCACCACGGTATGATAAGCATAACCTATAAAGCTTTATCTAAATAAATGGTTGCACTGCACATACTTTTTCTCTTTTCTGTTAAAATAGACCTTTACTAAAAACTCGTTAGATTTGTGAAACGAAATAATATACAATGTTGTGAAATTCTATCAATTGAAATTAAATAACCGAGAAAAATTGTTGTTAAATGCAATTCAGTGAATTATAATAATTACACATATGTCTACCAGAGGATTTAGGAAGAACGGACTGTAGATATATTACATAACACCAGTACAACCCGCTTCGGTGGTTCGTGGTCTAACGCGCTAATCTCGTGCCGAAGACTGGGAGATCGGGGTTAGATCCCGGTCGGGTGCATTGAGGGTGGTTTTCCTAAATGATTGTCCACTCTCCACGCAAATGCGTGAGCATTTCCTTTAAATGAAGCCTTCCTGATCTCTAACTCAGTGTTATTAGTACATATGCTCAGTGCTAACAACTATATCAGTACATTTAATTTTAAATAGTTTGTGGCCATAATTATTGTACTCGTATCTTGTTTTATCGTTAAAAAGTCTATCAAAGTAATCATAAAAAATTTAACTAGGCATTATATAAATATTAGCAGAATAACCCTGCGTTGCCCAAGGTAAACCGTGGTATGAATTTCGGGGTTAGCCCGGGCAACCCTTTTCTCTGCTTCGGACAGACAGGGAAGAAAAAAAAAATATTGTATTTCTTCCTTTCCAGATTATAATAAATTTAAAAACAATCTTATTACAAATTTAAACCAGCCTCGGTGGCGTAGTTGGCTAACGCGCTAGTCGTGGTAAGCTCGACTGCTGAAGACGGGAATATCGAGGTTTGAATCTCGGTCGGGTGAACTGGAGGTGGCTTTTCCTAAATGGTTTTCCACTCTCCCTCCACGCAAATGCGGGTCACTTCCTCTAATTCAACCTTCCCAATTCCTAATCCATTTAGCGTAATTAGTACTTAAAGCTTATAACCCAAATGGGTAGTAAGACACGGTGCTAAATAGTAAAAAATTAGAAATACAAATTTAAAATTCTAGGTACACGTTTTTTTTGCACAGATGCTACTAATTTTAAAATTTCAGACCTTTGCGTACGTTAGATATCACGAAATGCTCATGACATACTCTTCATTTTATTAATATACGGCTATGCTGGGGGTTCGGGGTTCAATACTCTGTCCCGGCACAGATTTATCTGATAGCCAAACCCTTCCTTCACCTCTGACAAGAAGTGTATTAATCACAACTTGTTAAATATGGGGAATGTCAGGCCTCCACCGTGGTTCGGATCCCACGTTAAACTCTAGGTCCTCCATTTCATCTCACAATCACCCTACCCTTATACATTAGCGTAAGTGCGTATATCCCGAACGGGTAGTAAGACGCGGTGCTAATAATAATAATAATAATAATAACAACAGTAATATATTTCAAATATCCATCAAAGTTTATCAATTGTCAATACTTTTTTAAAACTATAATTCACACATTTTGCGACAGAGAAGCTTATTTATTTTGGCATTTTGGGTGGATAAAGGGCACCAATCACTTTGTTGAGTTCCCCCTCTCCTTTAAATATAATTTAATATATTGGATTGTGGTTTTTGGTAGTTCGGTAATGTTTGTTTTTCGGTTTTCTCGGGTAAAAACTTCCTTTACTTGATTTTAAAATGTGAATAATTTTGATTTTAATAACCTGTGATAGTTTAATACCTCACTTGCATTGAACAACTCGCAAAGTTAGTAAAGAATGACAACTTCATATATGGAAGGAAAAGAAAACTCTGTTGTTGGGAGACAAGTCTATTAAAGTTATCTGATCGTGTGTAAACCATACATAGCATCGTGAAACAGTGGCTCCTCTAAGCCTGTACGGACCGCCGCTACGAGCGCTGCGCGTGTTTGGACGTTCCTCGCCGGGCCCCACCGCAGCATGGCATGAGCAAAAAGCGTTTTATTTTGTCTCGTGTACAGACGGGTGAAGAGTTATGTTGCAGTCTAACAATATGCTCAGTTGACGTCGAGTCGGGTTGTTTTCCAGCCGGCCTTTATTCTAGCTAAGCTGACTCGGGCTGTTTCGTCAGTGTGGTTACGGGTTAGTTGCCGTCCGTCCCTCTCGTTTCCTGTCCGGAAATCTTGCGTCCAGTCAAGACTTCTGTCACAACACAAATATCTGATAGATAAGTTTATTGGGCTCGGCAGCTTCGGTTGATTTTTTTTTAATTTTCGCGCTGACTATGACCGTTTGAGTTACTTAGCTCAACTCAGCTGTTTTTATCCTCCCGTGTTTGAATAAAGACAATAATGTGCTTATGTTTGTATGTTGATATAATCACCATTGAAGAACGTGATCAACTAGGCACTGTATCGCACGTTACTTAGCAGACATTTGGTGCGGCGGTTCCGTGTTTGGTTCCAGCAAGCGGCTCTTATGTGAATATTTTAAATTAAAGTGAAGTTATATGCAAATTTGTTTGAAGTGGTGCTAAAAATTGTATAATTTATCAATGGGGCCTAAAGATGAAGGTATTTTCTGTTGAATGTGGTGTTGGTGATTGATATGTCTGAAAGATAATGTTAATGGTTTTTCAAACATGGGGACATTTTGTTGAAAAGTGTTTGACTTATTTAATTAATTATTTTTTTTTGTGGGAGTGTTGCTAGGTTAAGTGAAACTGTTGTTCATTATTGATCGGTTGTGATGTCTCTTGACTTATTTCTCATGAGGAGTTTGTCTCGAAACGCGCATATATCGATCGTGTTTTAATTTGATAACGGATCACTTCCTCACCATCCCCTACAGGACGTTTGTTGACGTTACTAAAAGCCGTGCACCGTTGTTACTGGTAGAGGACGTCCCTCAAATTTGCTGGTTTGGTCACGTCTCAAAAATTTTAAGTTTCAGAGGACTTGGTGTATCGTAAAGATAGGAACGAAAATAAATCCCTCTTTTTCAGAATTACGGTAGGTAAGAGAGATAACCGTGTTTATTTATTTCTTTGCGTCGTTGAAGAGGAAGATTTTGAAGCAAAACAGATGTGGTTTACGACGTCGGATTCGACTTTCCGAATGTCTAGCTTCAAGACGAAGATCCGGCGTCGGAAATACGCGCTGTCCCGCGGCAGTGCAGGGGGTGGCAGCGACACCGCCACCAACTGTGACCGCGGGACCAAGGCGGTGTCGGGCGAGTGGCAGTTCGTCAACTTCAACCCCGTCATATACGGCCGTCGCAGCCTCCCGCCGCCCAAGGACGTGATGGATGAAGCGCAGGAGGGGGAGGCGGAGGAAAGGTGTCAGCAGCTGCTCCCGCCGCCACTGTTCTTTTCTGTCAGCTTTGGCGCAAATTGGTGTCGTGACGTCACATGAGGAGCTCTCAGGTAACTTATTCTACTCACGTCCGATTTCTTGTCAGCTCTGGCGCAAATTGGCGTCGTCGTGTTCCACTCACGTCCGAGTTCTGAGTCACTTCTAGCCGGCTTCGGGTTTGTTGCTTACAAATCGTGACAATAATTCAAATTACCACCAATCTGATGAAAGTTCGCTTTGATACATAACTTACTTTTTTTAACGCAACAAAAACGGCAAAATTCAATAGTGCTGAAAATTCTTATTGAAAGACATGTATAAATGTTTAGCAGGAACAGGAACGCCATCAACTCGTGAGTATAAGCCTCGCAATGGACATCCTTGTTAATTAAATTGATTTATCTTTATGGGAGTCTGTTCCTGTACCATTCAATATTTTATAAAGCTAATAAATCATCAATTAACGTGATAATTAGAAATATTGGTTTAGCTACAAATAGAATTTGGAGGATCTTTCCGTAGGCCTAATTGATCAATGCTGACGGCTACTTTTGACTTGAGATTATGAAACTACTCGGATCTCTCAGTCTTGACCATCATACATCGGGCACATTTATAATTTACACACTTCGCCTTCTGACTGAAGCTGCGCATGAGCAGTGTCGTCACCTTGAACCAAGTCTCCTAACTTTAGAACTTATGGCAGTAGCTATATAATAATATATTATTAAATACTAGGTTTTAAATCAATGGTTATTACCATTTATTATATTGGGTAGGGATCATAAAGTTAGTTGGAGTAAATGAATCCCTTGGTTGGGAATCGAACCCACATCCTCTCGTCACTGGCATTCCGGCCAATTTGTGATATTAACCTAATAAACATTGCATACCTTTTCTATTTTTGACACTGGCAACACCTGTTCACTGATGCATGTCTTGATGATTCCTGAAGTGAAATACAAGTAAAATTTATTTTATCACCGCGTATTACTGTCTTTACAGGTTAAATACACATATGTGATCGTTACTCTAACGGGTTAGGGATGAGGAAAGAATCACTTTACAGGTTAAATACACATATGTGATCGTTACTCTAACGGGTTAGGGATGAAGAAAGAATCACTTTAGAGGTTAAATACACATATGTGATCGTTACTCTAACGGGTTAGGGATGAAGAAAGAATCACTTTAGAGGTTAAATACACATATGTGATCGTTACTCTAACGGGTTAGGGATGAAGAAAGAATCACTTTAGAGGTTAAATACACATATGTGATCGTTACTCTAACGGGTTAGGGATGAAGAAAGAATCACTTTAGAGGTTAAATACACATATGTGATCGTTACTCTAACGGGTTAGGGATGAAGAAAGAATCACTTTAGAGGTTAAATACACATATGTGATCGTTACTCTAACGGGTTAGGGATGAAGAAAGAATCACTTTAGAGGTTAAATACACATATGTGATCGTTACTCTAACGGGTTAGGGATGAAGAAAGAATCACTTTAGAGGTTAAATACACATATGTGATCGTTACTCTAACGGGTTAGGGATGAAGAAAGAATCACTTTAGAGGTTAAATACACATATGTGATCGTTACTCTAACGGGTTAGGGATGAAGAAAGAATCACTTTAGAGGTTAAATACACATATGTGATCGTTACTCTAACGGGTTAGGGATGAAGAAAGAATCACTTTAGAGGTTAAATACACATATGTGATCGTTACTCTAACGGGTTAGGGATGAAGAAAGAATCACTTTAGAGGTTAAATACACATATGTGATCGTTACTCTAACGGGTTAGGGATGAAGAAAGAATCACTTTAGAGGTTAAATACACATATGTGATCGTTACTCTAACGGGTTAGGGATGAAGAAAGAATCACTTTAGAGGTTAAATACACATATGTGATCGTTACTCTAACGGGTTAGGGATGAAGAAAGAATCACTTTAGAGGTTAAATACACATATGTGATCGTTACTCTAACGGGTTAGGGATGAAGAAAGAATCACTTTAGAGGTTAAATACACATATGTGATCGTTACTCTAACGGGTTAGGGATGAAGAAAGAATCACTTTAGAGGTTAAATACACATATGTGATCGTTACTCTAACGGGTTAGGGATGAAGAAAGAATCACTTTAGAGGTTAAATACACATATGTGATCGTTACTCTAACGGGTTAGGGATGAAGAAAGAATCACTTTAGAGGTTAAATACACATATGTGATCGTTACTCTAACGGGTTAGGGATGAAGAAAGAATCACTTTAGAGGTTAAATACACATATGTGATCGTTACTCTAACGGGTTAGGGATGAAGAAAGAATCACTTTAGAGGTTAAATACACATATGTGATCGTTACTCTAACGGGTTAGGGATGAAGAAAGAATCACTTTAGAGGTTAAATACACATATGTGATCGTTACTCTAACGGGTTAGGGATGAAGAAAGAATCACTTTAGAGGTTAAATACACATATGTGATCGTTACTCTAACGGGTTAGGGATGAAGAAAGAATCACTTTAGAGGTTAAATACACATATGTGATCGTTACTCTAACGGGTTAGGGATGAAGAAAGAATCACTTTACAGGTTAAATACACATATGTGATCGTTACTCTAACGGGTTAGGGATGAGGAAAGAATCACTTTAGAGGTAATCTCACATTTGTGTGGAAGAAGAGCGGGAAACCCTATAGGAAAAAAAACACCCTCAATAGACCCGACTGGGATCAGAACCCCCCGATCTTTCCGTACACAGTAGGTCTATCTAACATGAGAATGACGCCATGGACCGTTCGGCCACTGAAGCGGATGAAGACCAAATTAAAATCCTGTTCTGGCAGTTTGGTAACGCACCATGATTTTAACTGTAGATTACTACACGGATTGTCCCATTTCGAGAATAATAACTGATCACTGTTAACAGGGGATTAAGTTAACATTTGTTAAATGCGTGGTTAAGTTGTCACGCTTCCGTATGTGAACTGCGGTACAACCCGCATCGCTGGCCGCATGGTCTGATGCGTCACTCTTGTGTTAGACTAGACTGCCAATGACTGGGAGATTGAGGTTTGAATCTCAGTTAGCTGTATTGAGAGTGTTTTTTTCCAAAAATTGTTTTCCACTATACCTCCACGCAAATTCGTGTACACTTCTTTAAAAAAATATATATATATAACCTTATTAATCCCTAAAACCATTAGCGTATTAGTACAAAAGTGTAAAACCTGACCGTGTAGTAAGATGCGGTGATATATATATATGGCGTATAATTAGAACGAATACTAAAACTAGTAAAAAAAAAGTGCACATCAAATAATTACTTATAAAAATATTTTAAACAAGCTACACATTAGTAGCTACTTTCCTTCACCTAACCGATTCTAATTAATTATTAGGTAGTCATTACTTTTGTTGCTGTTCGATTTTGAGCGTTTCTCTTTAGCAAGCGTATCAAAATCGTTAGATCATAAGGGCCACATTGAACATTATATATACTAAGGAGGGCTCATTTAAAAAATAAATATGAACTATCATCTTAAGTACTCTCCCTATATAAAACAATAAGGCGTTGACAAATATTTTATCAAACTTTTTATGTGTGTGTGCGCGCGCGCGCGTGCACATGTGGCGTTAATAATATGCCAAAAAGTATTTTTTATTAACTTTCTGTTTAAATGTTTGTCCGTAGGCAAAGACTTTTCGGGTGTTTGGTATCATTTAATTTGAGAAAACAAGCTGTTAACATACTTATGCGCTGATAAACGTTGCACATAATTATCTTGTGTACAAATTATATATATATATATATTATTATTTGTTTTAGACATTTTTTAGACAAATATATATATATATATATATATTTGAATTGTCTAAAAAATGTCTAAAATAAATTATTATTATTATTATTATTATTATTATTATTATTATTATTATTATTATTATTAGCACCGCGTCTTACTACCCGTTCGGGTTATACGCACTTACGCTAATGTGTATGGTAGGGTGATTGTGAGATGAAATGAAGGACCTACAGTTTAACGTGGAATCCGAACCACGGTGGAGGCCTGGCATTCCCCACATTCACAAGATGTCTTGTCAGTCTAAAATAAAGCATATGGATTTAGTTCACCAACCTCACATGGCAGAATTCCCCAAATTATATCAAACTCCCGTACATCACAGGTTCAAATGTCATATTTTATCGATGCTTATAATAAGAATAGGGTCGCATTGCACGATATTTCATCATAAGGTTCATGAGCCGCACAAAATCATGGATAGAGCCGCGAGTTTAGAAATACCCATTCTCTACAAGACTCTTCTTATTAGCTTGTCGAGTCTTTGAGAAGCAATCTCTTTGTTTCTCAACTTTAAAGGTTCTAGCGGGCTATAAAGTGCGACGCCGCCACGTTTTTAATCGTCGTTCTGAGGAATCTCGTCAAAAGGAAACTCCAGATGAGATCATCAAGTAAAGAGTCGTCCCGCTTTTACATGACTTCCCACTCAGCCACTCACTCACTAGCTGTCGATAAACAAACCAACTACAATAAACCTATTAAATTTGATTTTTAGTGTAGGTACGTTCGAAACAATCTTATTAGAAGCGTTCGTTATCCAAGGTCAGAGTAAGAAGAGGACTATTTAGTTAAAATGAATCGGCACTCGCCCTTATTGAGGAATGAAAATCGCACTTTGGTTATAGATTCCCCCTTATCGCAGCTTAACACCCGTACCGGTGATTCAGTGTCGTAATGCGTAGGGCTAGTGAAAGACTGGATTGCCGACTACGGAGAGGTTGAGGTTTGAATCTCTGATATACGCCGAGGAGGTGGGTGGTCTTCCTCGTGCCATTACTTAGTCAAACGCGCTTTATAATCTCCTCTCCACTCTCCACTATTCCTCTACCTACCTTCTAGTTTAAGTAGCTTGGTAGCCTGCTGTTAAATTGTATGGATTAGAAAAAAAAAGTGCTTCTGAATAAGGGATGATAATAGCCTATAAGTCATGATGAGGTGGCAGTCAAAGTAGTATTTCTTATGTGAATAAATTTTGTTTGTGCTAAAGTTTTCCTGCTATAATTAACTTGAGACAAAACGCACACCTTCTTAAATTACTAAAAAAAAATTACCTTTGATATAGGCAGGAATTAAAATCAAACCTTTGTATAAATACATTAGAATACAATTTGTGATCGATCGATCACTCACTGTGCAAAAGATTTTGAAATTACCATTTTTAATTCAAAATAACTCTGTAAAATTCTCATTACTATAAAAAAATAAGCTCTAGATTGTATACAATTTTATATACTTTTTTTTTCGGAAATTTTAAACTTTTTTTAGAGCTCATGGAGTTAGCAAGCTTTAAATCTTGTGCTGAAGGAAATTTCATAATTATTGACAAGACGCGTGTCCCTAAGTTGTGATATGTCGGGTGTTTGTTACTTTTCGTGAGATAAAACAAATGTTCACACACACTGCTTCCAAACATTGCGCGCATTTGGTGCAAAAATCAAACCTTTTTTTTGTAATCGATCTCTGGTGATTCAAGAGTCAAAATTCTGTACACCGTCATTTACTAAATTATTCCAAAAAATGCCCAATTTTCAAATGTCATCATCTCGAATGGTGTGAGAGTATTTCTACAACTTTTATAAGAAGAAGAAGAAGAAGAAGAAGAATCAGAGCTCGTTGTTGTTTGGCTCATCAAAAGATCCGTGGGCCGCTAGATTAGCATTTCTATATTAAAATATCAATGTTGACTCTAAAAATGTTTTAGTATTTTCTATAAAAAAATTCTTCCTGCCAGAATCCTGCTTTAATTAGGTAAGGCTTTTTTTCTTTGATGATGTTCGGCCTTCCAGCCCTACCCACCACCCTCCATATATATATATATATGTGTGTGTGTGTGTGTTTTACGGTGTGGCAAAATATATTATTTTAATAGTTTTAACTATTTTTAGACATAAGGATTGATAATAAAGCCAGTGATATGAAATCTTATATTACTTTTAGTGCTTTAAAATTAGATGTAATGCATCTTAAGTAAATAAAATATGGGTGAAATTTATAATTAACATAATATATTACGAATCAAATAGCCGAAGCTATTTTGTAAACATTTAGTGAGGGGATTACACCACTCACATATCATATTCTGAAAATTGAAAAATGATTCCCGTGTCCAGGTTTCAATTTTCAGAATATAATATATTACATAAAATTTCACTTGCGTAATTCAAGGACTCTCTGGGAAGTATAAAGTACGTTTCAATTCAGAATGGCTGAAACACTGAGTGGTTCCCAGCGGCCATTGCGGCATGTTTACTCTAGCTCTCACGGCGCAGTGTTAGCGTCATTCAGCATCTCTTGATGCAACCGCAAGTCTCACGACTCAGTGAGACTTTTTTTTTATTTGTTTAACTCCGGAAGAGTTTAGACAAGTTTGCCATAGTGACGTTCCGTCTTGTTTCAGCACAGGACCTCTCCCATTACTCATTACTGTCTACGCTAATATATCTGAACTGGTTTTTAAAAGTTCAAGAATCGTTTTGATGGAGCAAAAATATTACATTTATATTATTGGACCAGTAATAGTGAAACTTTCAACCTAGGTGTTTTAGTATGTTCTATTTATACCGCATATTAAATATGATTTTTCTTTACCCCTGAAAATATGTGAAAGTCATAGTTTGATTAACATTTATTTACTCATTTTTTAACGCCACATAATTTACTTTTCTTTTATGTAGGATATTCATAATTCGAACAGGTGATGTCAATGCAATGTTGGCTGTTCTAAATTTCAACCAAAGTTTTTTTTTTTAATACGAACGTAAGATAGTTAAGTTAAGTTTAATAGGCAATTTATCTTCAGCGATGACATCGTGAGTGGCATTGGACGTTAGATTCGTATTACATCTGGCCACCGTTGACTGGAAGGTTGCCTTTCGATTCTTGGTGGGTGCACCGAGGGTTGCGGTTCCTTTTACTCAAAGCTACTTGATTCTTGCTCTTAGAGTAAGTCGTTAGTAACTAAACAAGGTAACCCGTATCGGGGGTTAGCGTGGTCTAAGGCGTAACTCTCAATAAATTGCTAGTGACGGGGAGGATTAGGTTCGAATCTCGATCGGGTGTATTTAGGTTAGTTTTTACTCACGTGGTTCCCTAACACTTTTTCACTCAGGTGTGTGTATAGTTCCTATAAAATATACCTTCCCTTATCCCTATTTAGTGTAATTAAATGCAGATATATCGGTTGAGTAGTAAAATGCGGTGGTCAAAAAAAAATCAAGCTATTTGTCTGTAATGACTGTTATACTTTCGGTCATACAGACATTTCCAGTTTCGGGTACTTGCGTCGCAGACCCCTCTTTGAGTATCACAGAACTAAACCAAGGACCTCGTGTCCAACTCTTGAAGTGGGAGTCCGTGTTTTTGCAGTTTTTATAGCCAAAATAAATTGTTTCCAGTAGAAACATAGTTTAGTTTTCTTCACATGGTGACCTCAACATTTTGTTGAATATCTTTCAACGGTTGTCACGGAATTTATTGACAACTTTTTCGCTTAATTTAAAAAGTTTCTCGGCAAATGCTGTTATTCTCATGACAAATATTCAAAACTGTTGACATCACTATGGGAAGAAAATTAAACACTGTTTCTACTGGAGCAATATTTAATTTATTTTAGCAAAGAAATAAAAACTGCAAAAACGCTTACCTTTCCTGGCGTCTCTTACCCCCTACACTTACACCTTAACCTCCTAAATTTTACAATAGAAAAATAATCCCTTAACGAATGGACTAATTATTATAGTAAACTGTGTCTAGCATCGAACCTGGTTCCCTGTTAACCATTTAGCCGCTCAATTGGCATAATGGTGACCTGGTGGTCTAGGGGTAAGGTGTCAGACTTCTATGCTGGCGGCCGGGGTTCAATCCTCGGTCCCGGCAAAGATTTATCTGATTACCAAACCCTTCCTTCACCTCTGACAAGACATCTTGTGAATGTGAGGAATGCCCGGCCTCCACCGTGGTTCGGATTCCACGTTAAACTGTAGGTCCTCCATTTCATCTCACAATCACCCTACCATTACACATTAGCGTAAGTGCGTATAACCCGAACGGGTAGTAAGACGCGGTGCTAATAATAATAATAATTGGCATAATAATACGCGCTATAGTTTCAATGTTTGGAAATATCAATAAAGAGCAGGCAGGATAATGGAGTAATGGTGACCTTCCTAGAAAATGTCAAGGGGTTGGGGGAGTTGTTTGGCAAACTTTACGATGATCTCATGTTTCTTTTATGTAATACATAATAGATGTCGCCCGGCCTTGTGATAGCCACCGGGTCAAGGTCTAAAGACCCTCTATGCAAAGTCTTTGCTGGGGCAACTGTCCGCTGTCGGCCCAGTAGAACAAGTACCGCCGTTAGCCGCATCTTGAAATAATCACTATCTCATCGTTATGATGCAATCACCTTTTAGAGCAGGCTTGCCGGACTCGTTTTACCACATATATTTCAAATACATTTATATGAGCAGTATCAAAAGTTTAAAAAATCTAATAATAATTATTATAAAAGGAAATTTAAGATTATACGATATAAAATTTTAGTACTTCCCCTCAATTTGTACATATAAATATGAAATATTTTGTATTTACAGCGATGGTGTGAGTAACCTTAAGAACCTCGTGTTGAAATCACTTCCTTAATAATGGGGGGAAATGCGTGTGCGTAAAAGTGCTGTCTCACTCGGGCTGTGTGTTCCTTTTCGTAAGAGAGAAACAATTGTTCAGACACCCTTAGGTGCTGCCAAACTGCACATATTTGTCACGCAAATTTAATAGGTTTTTTAGAAATCAATCTTTAGTGAGTAAATATTTAAAAAAATTGATACCTTACTTGTGAAATTTCCAAATCCTAAACTTTGTATTTCTTTAACGTTCATAAAATGATGACATTGTTTGTTGGTCCGTGTGCTGCAAACTGGTTTTCATGTTTTTAAGAAGCATTTATAAAATAATACGTATAAGCCAATATTGACTCACAGTATTTTTTCATAATAAAATTATATATTCTGGCTATTATGAGCGTTCATGATAGCAGGCCCAATTGAGCCCGGCTCGCGTGAGGTATTATGGGAGTAAAAGGGAAAAGAAAAAACCAAGATATGGCAGAAATGTGTGCAATGCATTCGTATTTGAGTGATTATTCGAAATTTTCCGCGGTGACGATGGGGGACAAAGCGGCAAAGTTTCTTGTAATAACTACAGTATGTCTCTATTATGACAGGATGCAGATTTGTGCACAGTGCTTATCAGTGAAGACATTCTAAAATGGTCAAAAACGGCCGTTTAATACAGTTTATATCAAAATATAATCTAATATTTCAACAACGGGAGTAGCGCGTCGAACCACGCGGCCATCAATACGTTTTTTTAATCATAATTTATAACCATGAGTTTCAGACACGCATTTCTGAAAGAAGAAAAAAAAACCTCTCACAAACTCAGTTACACTAATTTCTGAATTCTTCCTTTCTTAATCCTACTCAATTAGTGTAAATANGGGGGAATCTAAATCGCTTAAAATTAATTGTCATTGAAAGAAATAATAGTTATAAATATGAAAGCTTCTATTTTTATGATATTCCAAGGCTTATCTTAGCTTTCAATCATGTTTTATGGAAATATATATGTTAACTGATTCCTCTTCCTATACTTGTGGTTGACCACCCCAAGCCCTTTACTGATGGAAGATGTTTCTAGTTTGAGTTGCATAACACTTCTACTTATATTATAACTAGGGTGACCATATATATTGGTTTTTTTGAAAGAACATTACTGTTTTTGTGGTTATGTTCTGTTGTCCTACATAAAAGGTGGCAGTGCACAAATAGGTACTGATTTTTAACAAAGTACTGCCAGAAGTACTTAATTTTTTAAGTTATGGAAAATATTTAGAATTGAACAAGGCTAGTCCAAGAAACATAACCCTCGAGTCCCGGGTTCCTGTGTATACGTGTCATTTTTTCAAATTTACGAAAGAAATAGTGTGTTATGGGACAGACGTGGATAGGGGGTGAGGAATTGAAAACGCAAAAGGAGGAGAGGGTTGAAATAAAGTTACTTGCGTTAGGTAACTAAACAAGCCCCCCTCACTAGCTCGTCTTGGTTTCAGCTCCTGTCACTATAATGTGTTCGCAGTCTAATTTCCGCAGTTATCTTTCAGCTGCCGGGATGTGGTGCAGATGCAGTAGCATGTGTCGAGGGAAAGAAACAAGTGCTCTTGTATGTGAAGGTTCAGGAGTGTTCAAGCAAGCTCCACTGTACAGTCTGTTCTTAAAAAACAAACCAGACATGTCATACTCGCGCATGATGGTTGTGTGCGGTCCGTGGACCTTATCTTATTTTTATAAACGTCTTGGGAATTTGATATTTTCCATAATTTAGGGAAATCTGACATATAAAGTTGTTATAATAAATTAATAGTTTTTCTACTGCAGGGAATTCCTAAAAGGGGTCTTCCTTAATTATCCTAAGAGTTATTGGAGGAGAAGGTATATATATTTTATTAAGTTTTCTACGAGAGGGAGGAGTGTGGAATCCATCTTCCATAGGGTGTTTTTTGTTATCATAGTTAGTGGTGGGCCATAGCAGAAAATACTTAAATGTTTCCTCTTCATTCATTGATTAACCACTTAAACAGTTTTATAGACTTCTAATTTTGCCACAAATATAAATCCTTATGTCTAAAAATAATCCAACTAACCAAATTGTAAAAAGATTACTTAAGATAGGGGGGAAGGAGGGGGTAACCTTATGATCGCTTACTTCGTGGAGGGTAAGGGGGTTGAAAATCATGGGTGGGGAGCCTTGCATAACTTAAGTCCTGCCCCCAAAATTGTTGAACTTGTGCAGGGTTTGGAAGCAGCACATGAAAAACATTTGTTTTGTCTCATGAAAGGGGACCGAAAGTCATATGGCCTACAGATACTTATTTTGTCAACAATAATGAAAGTGACTTCGATATATCATATTTAAATCTCGATTATCACACTACTGATTGCTGCAAATAAGTTTCCAAATTTCAGATAGCCAAATAAAGGGTGTCTCCTATTGTTTTATAGCGGGGTCTACCTGTGATTTTTCTAATAGCTTGAAATTCGCTCACCTAAATAAATGACAAAACTGATTATTTTTTCAAACACGACTTCCTTAGTAATTCCTCCCCCCCCCCCCCCCCCNCCTTATTAATTCCCCCCCCCCCCCCTCCCGCCCCCATTTTTCAATGTAACCCTTATACTAAAATGAGTTTGACATGGTCCCACACCTTAGCTTAGCAGCTTGACTGTCTACTAAGTTAAGGGTCCCGGATTTGATCCTCGGCATGGCCGAAAATCGTATCTTGGGTGAAATGCGGTGTTAACCCTTTCAAAGCGATTAATGAACGGCAGGGGACTAGACTTAAGTAAGTCGTGTGCTGATTTAATCATTCGGTTAAAAAAAGATTGTTAAACATCTTGAATAAATGAGAGTTTTACGTGTCTGCTGTACATAACATATACCCTTTTAATACCTTTTGCTAGATGCAGTAATTTCTCAATAAGTGGGTTACCCGCCTCGGTGGCGTAGTTAGCTAACGCGCTAGTTGTTTTGAGCTCGACTGCCGAGGACGGGGAGATCGAGGTTCGAATCTCGGTCAGGTGAACTAGGAGTGGATTTTCCTAAGTGGTTTTCCACTCTCCCTCCATGCAAATGTGGGTTCACTTCCTATAAATTCATACCTTCCCAATTCCTAATCCATTAGCGTAATTAGTACTTAGGCGTATAACCCGAACGGGTAGTAAGACGTGGTGCTAAATAATAATAAGTGGGTACAAGCTCCAACGCTATTTTTGGAAGGAAATGAGGTTAGTTTCAGGAGAAGCGCACTCGCGTTAGTGCGAAGAGAGGATTAAAAACTTATATGTGGAGTATCACAAGTCACTCTAGACCTGGCCGGGATTCGGACCCTGACCTACCTATCGACGGCGAACTTGTGTAATGTGTGTAAAGCGGCGTCCAGACTAGCGACCCGAGCCAAGGGTTCGTCGGGATGCTCGCAGCAACTCATTGGATGTCGGTATTTCGACGAACATCAGAGGATGTTACGAGGCTCGGTTCGGCTCAAAACACACTGCAGGGCGCCGCGATCCGAACCTCTTGCCACTTTAAATTACCTTTTATTTCTTTAACCTTCCGTCACATGAGTTTGAAATATTAGCTGAGCAGTTGCGTATTTAAAAAAAAATTTACACATGGAAATTTCAAAAGACATATTAAAAAATAACTGCAAATTCGTTTTATAATAGGCCGAGGGAAATGAATAAAAATTAATATAATCTTTAAATTAGAAATTATACTTAAAACAATATTTACCGTTACATTATTTATTACTCGCGTGTTGTAAACTGTACAACGATGGTAATACTTTTTCTTAGAAAGTCTGTTGCACACTTAAAATAAGTTTGAAACGGCCTCTGGGGAGAGAAGGGGGGATAAAGAATATAATGTCACCCCGGGTAGGTTTTGTGGGTAGATGCGTCAACCTCGCGTTGGACTGGCGTGCTCAAGGTGGGGAGTTGGGGTTCAAATCCCGGTCGGGTCTATTGAGATTGGTTTTAAATTGTCATATACTTAAACAGGTATAGCAGACTGGTTTAAGAATCACCGGTTAAGAAACGTATACAGGAATGCATGTTATTGCGAGTCTTTCTTCCAAACTTATTGATTCTCCTAAGCGCGAACTTTTTTTTTTTCCAATTTTGACTAAATCAAAATAATTAGATGCTTAATCACTTGGTGACATTCGAGTTAAGTTTTTGTATTGACCACTAATTTCTTAAAATGTATGTCAGGGGAGCAAACTATTTCCACTATATTCCGCTCGCCTTAGGTACATTTGTCTTTTTTCTTTGTTGCCAAGGTGACCTGGCGGTCTAGGGGTAAGGAGTCAGGCTTGTGTGCTGGGGTTCCAGGGTTCAATCCTCGGTCCCGGCACAGATCTATCTGATCACCAAACCCTTCCTACACCTCTGACAAGACGTGTATTAATCACAACTTGGGAATGTAGGGAATGCCAGGCCTCCACCGTGGTTCGGATCCCACGTTAAACTGTAGGTCTTCCATTTCATCTCACAATCACCCTACCATTCATTACACATTAGCGTAAGTGCGTATAAACCGCGGATAGCAAGAGGTGGTGCTAATAATAACAATAATAATGATTCTTTGTTGCAAGGTGTAAATAAATTATGCCGCAGTATCCAATTTTAATTTTTCCTTGTTCATTGCGTGTCAGTAGCCGCAGTACATAACTTTATGGAGCAAAATATGGCTCGCAGGAATGGTGCTCGGCTCGCTAGTCTGGACGCAGCCTAATGCAACGCGGCCATTTGTTTAGAGAAATCCGCTTCATTGGTCTAACGCGTCGCTCTTGTGTTTTTATACTGGCCTGCTGATGATTGGGAGATTCATAAATGGTTCTCCACTTTTATTCCACACAAATGTGGGTAGAATACCTGTGAAAGGCTTCCTTTCGCATCCTTACCCTATTAGAATAATGAACATTTATATGCATATAACCCGAACAAATATTAAACGCGGTGATAAAAAAAAAGAGGAGGGTATGTCAGCTAAAGGATGGACGAGTCGCATCATGGCCGAACAAGGGAACTACTCAGCACGATGTGTCCGTTTTGTTGATTTGATTGTTTTGGTCCCGTGGCCGCACTGGTCGTTTCCTAGCGCTGCTGCCGTTTTTTTAACAAGCGATGACTCATCTGGGGTCTGGCAGACCGGCTGGTTTACACCATCCGTTGACCTCCGCTCAGGGCCACTCTTTACACAAGCAAATTACTCCGGTTGATTCACTTGATGGCTCGTCGAATTAATTTATAGCCAAACTGCGCTTTGTTATGCTATAAGTTAGTCTTTCATCGAGTTTTATATTTTGTGCGGTAGTGTTTTGGTCAGTACTTTCTGGCTGGTATCTCTGTTGAATGTGATACATATAATGAAACAGATGACTTATGACCATTTGTTTCAAGGCAAAATGTCACATCACGCTTATAGATGTGAGACGGGAAATTTTCCCTATATTTTTTCCGTAAAATTTTTCAAAACGGAACATTTTCAATTTATATTCCTGTAAAATAGTGTCAACTAAGTGGATGATGATGATGATGATGATAATAATAACAGTAATAATAATAATAATAATAATAATTCGTGGCAGTGATATTGGTGATGGTGGTGGTAGTAAAGAAACACCTGCTTCGTTGGCCCTACGGTATAAGGCGCTTCTCTTGAAATGTACAGGGATGACATGGATATGGGAGTTTGATCCCGGTTGAGTGCATTGAGGGAGATTTTCCTAAATGGTTTTCCACTCTATCCACGCCAATGTGGGTGCAATTCCTCTAAATTCAACCTTACTCATACCTAACCTTTAGCATAATTATTACATAAGCGTATAATCCGAACGGGTAGTAAGACGCGGTGCTAAAACAAAAAAGTAGTAACGAAACAAATTAATGTGAGCCGTTTTAGACTCATTACAATGTTCATAAATCATACTTAAAATTATTTGAATTAACTTATTGATGACAAAAAAATTAAGGCTTGCTCAACATTTTCTCCCCCCACCCCCTTATCCACCGTGTTTCCTATCTCTCCCTCACCCCTTCTTATAACCCATTCGTCTCGTAACACACTATATTATTTTGAAGTATAATAGGCTCTAAGTGTCACCTCTACAATTTAACCCCTCCACCACAAATCGTCACTGCGGCCAAGATAAACAAACACAAGCATTGGCTATTTTACACTACTGTAGGGTGGGCAGCCTTAACATAGTTACTGTATTTATATACAGATGTATAATCCATGACTGGACGTATAAATACATGAAATAGATTGTGTTTTTATCCCATGTTCAGATAATATACATATAAGATAATTACTCTAAGGAGGTAGGGACGAGGAAGGAAAAATTTTAGAGGTAATATACCCATATTTGGGTGGAAGAAAGGGGGGGGGGGGGAAGCTCTCAGTAGACCCAACGAGGAATGAACCGTGATCTCCCCGTCATCAGCAGGCCAGTCTAATACGAGAGTGACGCCTTAGATGGTTTGGACACAAGCATATTTGTGTTATTATTAATTTTTATAGACTGTCAGATGAGTGTTCCTTTATCCACCAGACATTAATATCCAATCAAGAACGGGCAAATGGTAAAAAATACATTTAACGTAAAAAATATGCCTGCCTAAGTCTAACCGTTTGTAACCTTTGCGTTATTCATCCTATGATCTAATGGGGAAAAAGATTATGGAAATCTGTGGTTATTTGCTAGGAGAAAGGATTCGGAAACTAATAAAGCACCCCCACTGCCTGTATTGCTCCTTTATAGGTCCGAGGGTTTGTGCACCTCTGGTGCTTTAATAAATATTCGTGTCAGACTTCTGTGCTAGCGGCCGGGGTTCAATCCTCGGTCCCGGCACAGATTTATCTGATTACCAAACCCTTCCTTCACCTCTGACAAGACATCTAGTGAATGTGGGGAATGCCAGGCCTCCACCGTGGTTCGGATTCCACGTTAAACTGCAGGTCCTTCATTTCATCTCACAATCACCCTACCATTACACATTAGCGTAAGTGCGTATAACCCGAACGGGTAGTAAGACGCGGAGCTAATAATAATAATAATAATAATAATAACTATTCCTGTAACGTATTCCTAAGGTAAGGTGGAAGTAGGGGGTGCCTACATGGGATGGCTCCTGGTTTAATCACCCAAAAGGAGATGACATGGATTTTGTTAACGTCTAAGTTTCTCTGGGAACAAATTTAAAGCTTAATTTAAACATTATTGATGTTGCAGTACTAGTTAATTAAGACTCTAATGAGGCTAGTAGGCCCAGTAGACTAGACATTAAGAAGGAATCGAAACATAATTTTGGTAACACTTTGGAAGCGTTTCGACAGAAAACGCCAGCTAGTTCTCTACAGCCCTGACATTCCTGACGTGTTGAGGGTGGTCTCACGCTCGAGAACCGTCGCTAATACTTTTTAAAACACTCAAAAAATATTATGAGTCTATATAAAAAAAATAGGTTTGTTTTTAGTGGATACACAGTTTTTAACTACGATGCCTGCCGAAATGCGTGGGCGAGAATTTTCGCAAAACAGACCTGGCTTTCAGTGATTTTTTTTTCTTCTTACTGCAGAGCCTCTTTTGAGAAGAGCCGAAATGTTCCCAAGGACATCATCCAACAGCTGAAGTGACGTCACTCGCAAAAGAAAAAAACGAGAACTACATATGTTTTTATGGCGTGATTTAAGTTATGAATGACTCCAATGTTTGGAAGAGGTTTTTTTTTTGTTGTTTTTTCTAAGAGGTAGTAGCGTCTCTTACACGAAAATAGTGAAGGAAAAGGGGGGAAGTGTTTATCTCTCATATAATCGCAACCATGCATGAGATAGCTTTTAAAAATGAAGGCTTTTACACATAATTTCATATACAGCTTGACGAGGATATATTTCTTGCCCATGGAATGTACTTGATTTACTGTTGGGAAGATGGACTTGGCTCAAGTACGGATTTACCAACTAGTTCGGCGGTATATGTATTAATATTTCAGGAACTACCACGGTATAGAACGTATTCGAAAGCGTATCCAGGGTTAAATAGTGTTTGCTATTTTTACCTTTCGTTTTAGTTTTGTGTATCCTTGAATTTAAGCGACCGAAGTAAGAACAGAAGAGATAAATTTATGGCTCAACCATAAATCAAGAGGTTAAGGTAGTGGCTCCCAAAATGTAAGAAACAGATGCAGCACCTTCTTATAAACACTCAACATCGGTTCTTGTCAGGTCCAACAACCAGATCTTAAGAATAGGAAATTCCGTACGGGTACTTGTTGTCAGACACGTATTATTCATACACTACACTCCACCTATGTTCCGAAGATTGATGAGTTGCCTACGCCCCAGGTGCAAATAGCGACAACTTTGACATCTAGTAATACCGCCATTTGGCGTCGTTGAGCCAAAGTTATTTACGTGGCAATATTTATTTTGTGACCCCTACAACCTGTAAAATGTTTTACCTGAAGATCTAGATAACTCTGTATTTTATTTAGAACCCTCGGCCCTATTTATTAGTAACTTAACTTAATGTTCTGTTAGAACCAAAGTTGCCAACACTGGGTTTCACTGTGTTCACTATTTTTTAAGGGTTTGATTCCTTACTGATTTAAAGGAATATTAATTACGAATACTTTTTTTTTCTTAGCACCGTATCTTATTACCCGTTCGTGTTATATGCTGAAGTACTAATTACGCTAATGAATCAGGAATGAGTAATGTTGAATTTAGATAAGTTTAGTTGCATTTCCGTGAGAAGAAAGTGGGAAATATTTTAGTGCACCCGACCGGGATCGATCTTTCTGTCATGAACAGGCTAATCTATTGCGAGAGTAACGCCTTAGACCATGTGGCGACCTAAATGGGTGTCATATATACTAATTAGAGAAATGATGTCATATGTGAGTTTCATCTTAGTGCTAAAAGGCTGAAAGCGCCTTGAAGCACATGTTTAATGAACACAATCTTATTTTACTACTATAAAGCCACATGGCTGACACTTACGCACTGACATTAATGTTCATCCACTTCCAGATGAGCTAGAATTTTGAAATATGGCAAACTTATAGCTTTTAGGCTGTAACCGACGGGAAAATTCCAAAAAGTTAAAAAATATAAACTTTAACTCCGAAAAAAAAATCAAAATGTCGAAGCAACTTTAAAGTCTGTGCGGACCTTTCTTTGGAGGTCTCTTGTGGCTAAACGGTATATATAACCTATCAAAACACTGCTCTGGAATTACATTAGTTTACATCCACTTGCAAAGAAAGCTCACCGGGAGGTTGGGGGGTGGAGCCCCAAACGAGCAAAGCGAGTACATACGTAAATATATACTTGTAAACGGGTTAAAAGTTGAAATTTTTCTCTTGGAAAGTCCAAAAATCCGCATATTTTAGTATTGTGGCTTAACCACTGAATGTGGGTTCGTATCTGGCAATGGGCGTAAGTACTGCATTTATGTATATAAGTGGCATGTGGTTAATTCTGGACAAAGGGAAGCAATAAGGCTACAATAAAGGGGGTCTAATGGACCCTAGTATAATTAGAAGTTCATACTAGTCTGTTTTTTGTATAGTTAAAAATATTCTGAGGAAAAAAGAAGGGGGTTACCCAAACTGTGCATGATGGAATAAGACAAAATAATTGGTATAATCTTAGAAATATTACCACAATCATTAAATTTTATATATATAATAATGGTCATTTCCGTTTGGCGAAATTTTCTCTTGGATTGTGGCCTGCAAATGACTATGACCTTTGGCCTGCCTTATAGTTTTGAATCAGGATTTATTCTAAACTCCATTATCATTAGTAAATAATGTCAATTATTTAATTTAACTTTAATAAAATTAATCATTGAAGCGTCAAAGTTTTTTTTATAGGCTGCCTGTAGATGGAGTGGGTCTGCCTGTTTCAATTATTTTATATTTCTCGTCAAAAAACGGAATGAAAAACTACGCTTCAAATTATGACGTATGCAGCTTCCACTGCTGCACTTGTTGACGCACTCGTCATTCTACTACTGCACGCAAAGAAACAAACCGCTTCCCTTGGAGGATCAAACAAGTCAATATTCCGTAAAATAAAACTAAACTTACTTTAAATTGGTGATAAATACGTTGTTTTGTAATAGGGTGCCCATAATTAGATCTAGAAACAATAAATATCTGTTAAAACAGACTAAAAAATAAGGTTTTAAATAATTTACATTTCTTTGATTGACCTTGGGCTTTGTGTAGTCGATTTTCAAAGATTCTTTTTGCGCGTATTTTCTCTTGATCTCGGATTAGCTGGTTCGATTCTTGCATGGCCGATAGTCGATCGCTTTGAAGTTGGTTTCATTTCCGACCATAAATTCTATGTTGAATTTTTGAATCTTGAAGCATGACTGTCGAATCTACAAGTTTGCATATCGTGAGGTTTTTTATAGTTTTTTTAATTGCATTAGAACGTTGTTTGAATATATAGTAATTATTTAGTCAAGGTATTTAACATGTACCTTCTGAATATACTGATTATATCAGCACACGAGAGTTTCTTTGAGCGAGAGTGAATTGTCCTACCAATTTTGCCGAGAAAAATAGTTTCACACATTTTCCAGGGTTATTTTACATGCCACAATCGATATGGGACCGACAGATTTACTTCAACTCCGAAGGAAATTGTGCTATGAGTTTTTATCGCTTACAAAAAAAAAAACGCTGACACTAGCTGGTCTTTAACCCACGATCAGTGTGTCCTGAGGCGAGCTATTTATCTCAAGACCCCTGTGAAACTACTCTTTGCTCTTGTGTTAGTGTAATCTAGGTGGAGGACATCGCTAAACGACGCGAATACTTGTGTCCTTATGTTTCATAATGTCGACTTGTTGACAGCGTTTACTAGCACACTCCACCCCATACATTCTCTAAATATTTCCATCTTGTCGTCATTGCTCGTAGCATGCCTTGCCTGCTATTAGCGGATAGCTAGCTGTTGGCTAACAACTTCACTACTGTCTTCCCCATTCCATTTGGCAGTTTAGATGAGAAGTAATACGTCGCCGTGTTTCAACATTTATTTTTATTGTTGGCTACTGATATTTTAAGTGAGTGAACTAAAATCAAACTAATGCTTATTTGAAATGTGTTACACACACACGCAACTGTGACGCTATGTCAGTTCATCCTATTCACATAAAAATTGATAACAGTGGCTATACAATGGCTACAACGTTTAGTCACTTTTACATTGATATGGAATCCATTATATATAGAGTACGTTATTTAGTTAATGTTTAGACGCTCATATTATAGGGTTCCGATATCATAAGAAAGTTGAGACCTCTGAAAAAATAAAGTATTGATCTATAAATTTATACAAAAATCACAGAACGTATAAACTGCTGGCGGGGTTGAGCGCAAACGCTATGGTTAGGACAAGCAAAAAAGTTGGCATATATGTATTTTTACTTTGTTAAGATGACAAGTAATAAATACATCAAGTCCGTAAAATTATGGGGTACAGATTAACATCTATCGCAACCCTATATTTCTAAACTGAATACTTTTAAAAGTGTGTCATTCTTTTATTGGAATTGTATATCATGATTGGATCTTTAAAATATATCAAGTTAAATTAAATTTAAATGTTCTAGTGGATTAAAATGTTGGTCCCAAGACGTCGTCCGTCTCTAAGCGTCGCCGCCCTGTGAATTACGTGACGTCTGGTGCCGGTCCGATGGCGAGCCAAGATTTGGGTCATCTTGTTGCTCCATTCCGCTGAAATATGGACAGGAATTCGCGACGGCGAAACACGAGAATGCTTTTTCGCATACCATGCCCGTTGGTTCTTTTTTATCGGATGTAGCTTGGCGGATGGATCTTAAGGCCGTTGTGAATGGGATGCACTTTTCTTTCATGTTCCCTTTTAAGATATGTTTATTAGAGAGAGGGCAGGGCGTAACTTGATTTTATTTATTCAATTTTAACTTTCTAAACACTGGATCGTATTCACGCAGGGTTTGAAAACCAAACGTTAATTCAAACAAGACACTTTGCAATACACTAAAATTCAAATTTTAACTACATATATTAAATTTGGATGGAAATTAGAAACCCAGTGCCCTCATTGAATGTGTAAAATATCGGCTGGAATATGACCAGGACCCATCTTTGTTTAGTGGAAGAGGGGGTGGAGCTGGGGTTGCTCGGGGTAAAGTCCTCTAATTGTAGATAGCAAAGAATTTGTTTGAATTTAAATATATATGTTTTCACGTAGTTTAAAAACTCGCGTATGAACAAGCTTCTAATGTAACCAATATGACAATACTGCATTGTTAATATTGACAGCATGAAGCAGGGCCAAGTTTTGTTAATCAATTCAGTGATTAACTTATTCAAATAATGAATGCTACTATTATGAAATAACAAGCACGGTAACTACTAAAAAGAAAATAAGCTGTCATTATGTTCATTTTTGTTTTGATAATGTTAAACTGACATAAAAAATTAACAAATAGATTTCGTTTTACCTTTTTAAAGAACCAGAAATCGTTGTTCTCTTTGCTAATTTAAGACAACTTTCATCTTTTCTGCGTATCGTTTGTACTAAAATATCTCTGAAAACTAGGTGCTACGCTAGCACCCAGCTATGCACATATCTCCATGACAAATGCTTGTTTTGCCAATATTTGTCATGATATTTCCTTGTTTAGCTATTATTTGTATTTATATTTCCTTGTTTCGCTATTATTTATAGTTGTATTTCCTTGTTTTGACAATTTGGCATGATAGTTCCTTATTTTGTCAATATTTTCCATGATAGTTCCTTTTTTGGCAATATTTGGCATGATAGTCCTGTTTTTGCCAATATTTGCCTTGATGGTTCCTTTTTTTTTGTTAATATTTGCCATGATAGTTCCTTTTTTTGTCAATATTTGCTATGATAGTTCAATTTTTTGTTAATATTTGCCACAATAGTTCCATGTTTTTGGCAAGTTGCCATATAGTTATTTGTTTTGCCTATATTTGCCGTGAGGATTCCTGGTTTTCCCAATATTGGCCGTGATAGTTCCTTGTTTTTGCCAATAGATGCCATGGTAGTTGTTGAATTTGTTGACTTCTGTACTAAATTATGTACGTAAGTATCGGTCGTGTAGATGGGGGTTGAATATTCTTTCTCCCCCCCCNCCTTCACTCGTGTGCTGTGAGATCTGTCCAGCCGAGGTGAAAGAGATTGTCGAGAGTGTAGGTGGACTTGTACTAAAGGAAGGAGAAGCGAGGTGTCTGTTGGTTTATTAGTATTCATAGTCTGAACTCACGTCTTGTCGCCGCCTTTGGGAGCTGACTCGGTGCTTGAGGAATGTCATTGTCTCCCATGGCTTTAATAACTTCTATTGTCGGGGTCCTTCTTGTTTTGGCCGTGGCAAGGTCGTACGGGACACCTAACTACAGTCGTTTCGCCAAAGGTGTGGTGGTAACCGACAGCTAGCACAATATTCTTATTTTTATTACAATCATTGCTTGAATATCACTATTGTTAACTAATGTCTAATGTGGAAATAATTATTTTTAGTCGCACTAAACACATTGTCCCATTGTCCAGGACAACAGTTTGTTTGTCTTAAGGCGTCAATCTAGCAATAAACTAGACTGCCGATGACAGGGAGATCGGGGTTCCAATCTTGATCGCGTGTACTGAGTAGTTTTTTTTTCTCCATAAACTGTTTAACACACTCCATCCACGCATATGTGGGTACACTACCTATAAATTCAACCGGCCTAATCCCTAACACAGCGTAACTATTTCTTTTAATTTGGGGCTAAAAAAAACTCTTTCACTTACCCAAATGTAGCTGTTGTCGAGGGAAGAATTCAGGGGACTGCATTTGGGCGGGTTATCTGTCCAGAGCATTATCTTGCATTTAATTATATCGGCGATATTCCGTTGAAATGGGCACTTTTTAAGTTCTATCGGTGAAATATGCACCGCCCGACTGTATAACATGATTGACCTTGAATGTGTTGTTGATGCAGGTGATCGTCCGGTGTCCGGGGGCCGCAGTGGGGGCGGCGAGCGGCGGCCAGACCCTGTGCGAGAGAGCGAGGAACGGCCCAACCACGACGGCCTCCACAACGAGGACGACATTTACCATCCGGAGTGAGTACCTTCCATTTACACTGAACGCTCTCTCTCTCTCCTTTCATACCCTTTGATACCAGCTTGACAACTTAACCAGTGGCGGCTCGTGTATAGGCACAGTGGAACTGCAGCACCCCGTATTTATACTTCATATTATCGATAACATTGAATATAATGAGTCCTTATTTCTTTAATTCTTTATTTATTTTTGTGGTACAATATATATTCCTTAAGCTTAATGTCAGTACTTCAGTAGTCATCCCTCAGTTTATGAAAAAGATACAAAAATTTGTGTATGGAACTGTGCGGTTCACAGTGCCAGCGACGTGGTTTTTGACTGTTGTGCGCATGCGCACATAGGAAGGGGTGGGGAGGAAGGCGGGACTGCCAGGTAGAGAAAGCACTGTTGCTCTCGCGGTGCCGGCTCTGGCGTGATGGTGGAAGGAAGTGTTTTTTTACTCAGCGTGTGTTGTGCTTAAAAATCGTGTACCATATTATTGAATATGATTAAGTGTAGAAGAGTGTAAAACTAGATTATCATTCTGTTTCCAGCTATTATATTTAATTCAATTTTTTTGCGGTTCTTTTATTTAGCAAAAAGACTAAATGCGCTCGCAGTACTTTCAATGGAGAAAAATTTCCTCAATTGTCATCCAGAGATCAAGGAGATAATTATAGAACTTTTTGCGCAAAATAAAACAAGAAGAATGGATTTAATTTTTAAATGAATAGATCAAGCTTGAACTGTAACAATTTAAGTTAAAGTAAGTAAAAAAGTTTTTTTGTTACGATTTTATCAAGTTCCTGATTAAATTTTCTTTTTATACATTTTTTTTACACAATTTTAAAACAAAGGCTAAAAAACTTTTGGTGCAGCACCCCCACTAATTTTAGCTACGAGCCGCCACTGCAACTTAGGGTCACTTTCATAGTCAAGACTATGGGCCAGTTTCATAGTCAAATTTAGTACGCCTCAAGTGCGGCGCTACACTAAGTACATGACGACACCTACCTAAACTCGAATGGAATAGGCCATTCTCGCATTGGAAACTGGCCCATTCCATTATGGTATTCCATTATTCCAGAATGGAATGGGCCAGTTTCCTATGCGAGAATGGCCCATTCCATTCTGGTTTAGGTAGGTGTCGTCATGTACTTAGTGTAGCGCCGCACTTGAGGCGTACTAGATTTGACTATGAAACTGAGCCTATGACACATCAAGTGCGTTGCTTTACTAGATAATACATCTACCTAGACCAGAATGGACTGGGTCTTTTTCAAAGTCAAGAGTTGCTATACAAGATAAAATACATCTACCTAGATCAGAATAGAATGGGCCAGTTTCATATGCGAAACTGGCCCATTCTATTAGTTTAGTTAAGTGTCCTCTTGTACTTTGTATAACGCCGCACTTGAGGCGTACTAAGTCTGACTATGAAACTGGACCTTAGATTCAACATTAATTAGAATAAACTTTCACAAAGTGTATGTTACCACGGCGAATTTTTGTTGTTGTCTATTTTAAATAGCAAAACCACAAAAGATTTTATTTGACGAGTATTAGTTTTAAAAACAAGAGTAGTTTTGTTACTAACCTGGGTGGCAACAGTTTTGGAAAATAGGGAAAAACCTAGACTTGCCATATATATATATGACATCTTATTTATCTGGGACTTTATAGGGAACACAAATGCAAGGGAATCGAGTTGAGACCATAAAATTGTGTTGGTGTGATTAGGAGTATAATGTACCGAGTTACGTAAATGTCCCTGTATTTGCGTGGAGGTAGAGTGGAAAATCATATCGTACGATAAAAAACACCCTTGGTACACACGTCCGGGATTCGATCCCAGTCGGTGGCAAACCATTCCAAACGAGGTTGATTCCTTAGCCCGCGTGACCACCGTTACGAGCTATGTGTTTATTCGCTCAAATAAATATATTATCGCCATATCACTTAAATATGATAAAATTAAGTGATAAATTTCATCAGTTGACTTAGAGCTTGGAAAATAGCACAATGAATTTATCTTTTTACTAACACTTTTTTTTAGCACCGCGTTCTACTTACTATCCATTTGAGTTTTACGTGTACCGTAAGACTTGAACACATTTTTGAAACTGATTCGTTGAATTTTTAAAATAGGACAACTAAAAAATATGTACTGTACGGACCCAACCTTCCAGGTAACATGGCTGAAATAAAAATTGGAATACATTCAACAAGAAAAGTAATATATATATATTGGGTGCCCAAGTAGCCCCGGTATTGGGGATACTTGGACACCCACATTTCTCATTTAAACGTGAGGTTAACTCTCCGGGTATCCAAGCTACCCCGTAATGTGAACGGAATTGTATATGCATGCGTCGTAGCTATGGAGATTTGTACTTTTGACATCCTGTAGGGCAAGATCGGCATTGTTAAAAAAAACCTAAGAAAAACAAAACATCACGATTTACAAACGACCTGAATCGCTTTAGTTTGGATGCACTTATAATGGAAAGGTTGTTTCGGGCTATGAAAGATTAAAGACTTGACTTGACTGGACTTGGGGTGTTGTTTTAAAGATTCGTACTTGTTTGTCAAGGTATTTTTTTTTTACAACGTCCCTTATATCTATCTGCTCGTGTCAGAGAAAATCCCCAGTTTGCTACCACACCCAAGTGTTTCTGCATTCGTGGCTTCTTCATTTTTGCTTATAAATGTAGGATGTCCACAAGGTTTTGGATTCTGCCCAAAGGTCTTCCGTATAAGTGTTGTCCCAGGCACTTTGAATTTTTCAGCAGCCTGTTTTTTTTTTTTACTCCCCCCACCCCCTCCCCCCGAACTGCCTCCACTGCTTTTTCCAAATCTTCATTTCTGTCATTTTCATAGGTTTTACTCCGTTACTTTCTTACTATTTTTCATCAACAACTAACACCTGTAACAAAGTAAAGAGAACTGTAACGAAAAAAAATATATATATATTAGTAAAAAATAGAAAATAAAATCACTGCGTCATAGCATGTCCAAGTAGTCCCATCTTTCGGTATGTATTAATTACGTTAATGGCTTAGAGATTAGGAAGGTTGAATTTAGAGCAAGTGTACCCGCATTTGCTTAGAGAAAAAGAAACCCTTTAGGAAAAAACCACCTTCAGTACACC
This sequence comes from Timema monikensis, assembly GCA_902151445.1. Taxonomy (NCBI): domain Eukaryota; kingdom Metazoa; phylum Arthropoda; class Insecta; order Phasmatodea; family Timematidae; genus Timema; species Timema monikensis. The sequence goes on along the minus strand of CABFVZ010003709.1, from coordinate 21,558 downwards.
AGTCCGGAATCGAACCACTATCTTACCATCATCAGCAGTCTAGTCTATTACGAAAGTCGCTTCATAGACCATGCGGCCACCGAAGTGAGTTTTACTGCTCATTAACACAGTCTCTCTAATTTTTTTTTTTTGCAGAGCTATAATGCAATATAAATTGATTTATAAAATCATCTGGTTTCTCTATTTGACCTAGAATTAAGCCCGAATGCGTTTCTAGAGGTCATTAAATGCCAACAAGTGTTTGTTTTAGTTTACATTGCAGACAAGCTGCGCTACAAATGAAGTTCTCTCTTTAGACTGTCGGTAATTTGCAATGCACAGGAGACATAGATAGGCCCACACTAGTTTTGTGACTCGATTACAAATTATTCACTCTTGCTCCCCATTTTGCTTTGGCGTTGTTTACTCGCACCCTTTGTTAACAAAATTAGGGTATTTTCCGACCAAAAAAAAATTATGTTTTTCTTCCTAGAGAAGGTTAGAGACCAAGAAGGTTGAATTTAGAGGAAGTATACTCGCACTCGCGTGGATAGAGTTGAAAACTATTTAGGGAAAACCACCTTCAATGCACGCGGCAAGGATAGAACCACGATCTATCCGTCATTGGCCGTTCATTCTATTGTGAGAGTGATGCCTTAGACCGTGTAGCCACTAAACGGTTGACGATGAGATAGTTACTTAATCTAGGTAAGATCAGTATAATATAAACATATTTTCAAATAAATCTTGGCCTTCAAACACATAACAAAAAAGCACAACTATTTTACTAACATTTAAAATGGTAGTTGATAAATACTTAAATTTGAAATGCAATAAAAGAAAACATGTTTTTATATTCATAGTGTCATCAACAACAAAAAAATTACTGTTTGTCAAATGGATCTTCAAAATGACGCCATTAAAATTTTAAAGTATTTTAATAATAATAATAATAATATTTAGCACCGCGTCCTACTACCCGTTCGGGTTATACGCTTTAAGTACTAATTACACTAATGGATTAGGAATTGGGAAGGTTTAATTAGAGGAAGTGAACCCGCATTTGCGTGGAGGGAGAGTGGAAAACCATTTAGGGAAAACCACCCCAGTTCACCCGACCGAGATTCGAACCTCGATCTCCCCGTCCTCAGCAGTCGAGCTCAACACGACTAGCGCTAGCCACCGAGGCGGGTTTTAAAGTATTTTGTTAACTCTGCATTTTCCTGCTGTAAAATAGATTTTTTAATATATATCTTATTTCTTACTGTGGAGATTAAAATGTTAACATTTTCAAAACCTCCTTCTATAGGTTAATGCATGTAAAATTCTAGGATCCTATCTTTTACAGAACTATACCCTCTTTTAGCAATAGAAAAAAAAAGATGAATTATAAAGATTACTCATTGATTATAAATCAATATCTATTACAAGGCTTCTAAGATTACTATTGAAACCTAACACAATTTAATAGCCAAGCAGGTCTCCATTTAATTAAAATTGGGTCACGTTAAAAAGAACCTTCGAATAACTAGTTTTAGCATTTATATTGCTACTAGAATTTGTTGTGGTTTTGAGATTTAGTCCAAACATTATATCTCACAAACTATTCGATTAAATATAGGGTATATTTTTAAAATGATACCCATGTGCTTTCCAGTAGCAAGTGTATCATAAAGCTTGTGTAGTTTTTTATTAGTCGATGCTATTGTAGCCAAGCCCACGCGTCGAACCCCTCATAAATAGACAGGAAATTAAATCTGCCAAAATGTTTGTGTTAAAATGTATTTCCAACCTCTCTCTTTTATGGCATATAATATCCTTTCAGTTGATTTGTCCTGCAAGGTATAGCAACCTATCACTGCAAGGCGGGGGATTTTTGCAGTCTTTTTAATAAACAAACTTTGTCACAGCTTATTTTATTTTTCCACTTAATCCGAAAAGTAGGAAGCTTACCTTGCTCGGGTTCACTAGGGTACAGCTTATAAGAAGAGTAATAGTGTATTCATGATCAGTCAAGGTCATATTGGCAATTTTTATTGTAAAGGGAATGTACACTTGTCTACCTTGAAATGTATTTTATCTTATTATTTGTTCATAAACACTGATTTTAAAGGTATCCCACTTTTGATCATCAACATTGATTGAAAGTTATTAAAATATGACATTGTTTAAATATATTTTATTAGATTTATTAGATAAAAGTTTCATAAAAATCTACCAAACGTTTCCTACCTATATGGATATTTTATCTTTACAAAATTAATAAACAAACTGAGAATATATATACAGTTGTAATACTTTTATTTACGCCAGCGTGGCAACATGATTTTCCAGTTTTCAAATAACGCGCTTCCTATGAAAATTGGACTGTATTTTTGTATCAGTGACTCTTAAACCCTGCCGGTTGCTATGAGTGTCAAGTTCATTTAGTCCGGTATGCTGGGGTTGGGGCTGGGAGAACGGCTGGCTGTACTGGGGCGTTTTTTTTTTTCCTAAATGGTTTTTCACGTTTCCCCCGCACAAATGCAGGTACAGTAAGCCGACGGCTTCTTTGGTGCTGACTGACAGCTCACAGCTGACTTCTGACAGTAAACATTTAAGTATGTACCTAAATTTTGACTGTCAGAAGTGAAATCTGTTAAACACATTTTTTTGCAGATCATTTGGTTCGGCGTAGGGATACATAATTTGTTCCGGTAACTTTTTTCAACGCCGTCAGCTGTCAGTCAGCACCAAAGAAGCCATGGGGCTACTGTATGTTTCCTTATATTTTACTATTGTACTACAATTGTATTAAAATTAGTGCATTTTGGAAATATATTTGGGTGGGGGTTAGGGGTGGCAGAGTAAGAGGGTGGCGGAATGTAGAGGATGTGAGAAAAGTCCAGTGTTTTGCAGTATTTATAAAAAAAAACATATTTTCTCCAAAATAATTAATATTTGCTCCAGTAGAAAAAGAGTTTAATTTTCTTCACGTGGTGACATAAGCCGTTGTTGAATATTTATCATGAGCATAGCGGCATAAGATGAGAAACTTTTTCTCTTCATTTTAACAAGTTTCTTATCTAGTGTCGCAATACTCATGACAGATATGAGCAACTGTTGATATCACCATGTGAAGAAAATTAAACTCGTTGTGTTTCTTCTAGAGCAATATATTATTTATTTTGGGCAAAAAAAGTTTCTTTATAAAAACTGCAAAAACACTGGCCTTTTCTCGTGACATCATCTACCGCACCTTAGCAGTTTTACGGCCATATCGACTCGGTAGATACTCACACGGTTAGCCTAAACAAACTCACTGCAACACACAGTGACATTATGCATGTTGGAAGAGAAGTTCAAGTTCTCCAATCACTGTCCAAACTCCATCGCCTGAATCTAGACCTAGTGTGTTCACATGGTGCACATACCAGATAGATCGCTCGCTATATGGGTGAAGGTCGTGTGTGTATGGTTGCCAGCTATACCCTGCTCCGACTAGAGACTGCATAGTAGGATATCACCGCTGGGTGTTGGGGACTTAGAACAAATTGCTAACCCTGGCTTCCATTATTGTTTGATCATACATTACACGCGCGTGTGCACACGTTAGGGATATCCACATTGCCGTCAATGGGGTAGGGATGGAGGTAAGTGTAATGTAAAGGGAGTGCACCCCAATTTCCCCAACATCGACAGTACATTCTTTTGCGAGAGTGACGCCTTGAATCAGGGGTCGGCAGACTTTATTTTATACCACGGTTAAAAAAATATTTGTTGGGCCAGTTTGAAGAGAGAAAAAAAATCTAGCAAAAATGTCTACTTTATAATTCTCACTTAGTAATAATTAGTTATTCATTATTTTATTTTTATGAACACAATGAATCTTTCGCGGGCCAGATAAAATCAGTCGACGGGGCAGATCCAGTGTTAGTAAGTTTGAAAAACAAGATTTTGTTGGGACGTCGTAAATTTTATGTCGTTCTTTCCCTCTGTCACTACGACTTTGTGTTTTTCTTACCACTGGCGCTCTATGAAAATTTGGAATGGCCATTTATACTTTACAGGTTAACGAATATTTATTTCTCTTTTTTTTTATGAAGAGATGGAAAGGATATATTAGTAATGTCACGGACCCGAATGGCAAACAATAAACTGAGCCAGTGGTCCCCAGCCTTTTCCATATTACGGACCCGCTGAAGTCGCAGCTCCCCCCTAATCTCCCTCGACATACGATATGAAATTAAAAACATACGTACACATTTATGGTATTCTATGTAGCCCATTTGATATTAATAAAATAATAAATATGTTTATTTGAACAGTAATGGAGGGGTACAGGTGTTTAAGCAAATTGTAAATAGCGAATATGTTGTATATGTTGTGAAAATACATATAAAAAAACTATAATTATAAAATTTAGATTTGTTTGGTGTAACTCTTCAGGTCTTCGCGTCCCCCCCCCACCCCCCATAGGTCCACGGTCTTCAGGTTGTGAACCAGGTAGGGACATGCAAAATTCGCATTTGCGATAACGCGAATTTTTATTCGAATTCTACTGTTTTCACGGGAATAACACGCTTTTTAAGTGTTTTTTTCTTCAAAATAAACACATTTTCTTTGTAATTGAGCAAATACCACGTCTAACATTACAATTTTCAACATGGTAGCCTTGGCACTCCGAGGGCTGCCGCTAAACGGTTAATATCCGTTTTTGCTTATTTTAAAAAGGTATAAAACGGATCACGGGTTGTAAGCGTATTTTCACGAATTTAGGTTATTTTGTTTTAGGCTAACTTTAAAAATACAATTTCTACTTCACATTCGGATATTTAAATTCGATTTCGATAGATCGATTCTTTGTTTTCAGCCTTTAAAGGTTTCATGCTAGGTCCAAGCAAGGACATTCATATATATGGCCCTTGCTACAGGCAAAATTATATATTCTTTATTTTTATTCCCTGCTCATTATTTTGATAGTAGTTTAGTTTTATATGAAATGTTTCAGTGGTATTATTGTTTGGTTTAAACATAAATTGATAATCGATTTTTCGATATTGCTATTTTGTAAAACACTATTAGTACTTATGTACGCGCGCGAG
>CABFVZ010003709.1:0-16004 GCA_902151445.1 Timema monikensis | reverse complement strand
TTTCGAGACTTAGTGAGTGGTTTACCTTCAACATGTTACTTTTGTGTTACAGTGATGCGCGCGCATCTTAAAATTTCACTCTCATAATTTTTTTCATAACGCGCCTAAAGAAGTATAACTTCAATAAACAATATAAACGAAACATGTAGAATATTAACCTAGTATTTTCAATGTCACAAAAAGTCTTTCAGCAGGAATAATAAATAGTCTTCCTCAAGATGGTGTCACGTTTTGCAATATTTTCATTCACTAAACCAAGTAGTTCATCAAATGAAACCACAGACATTCTATAGCACAAAAAATAACTTATCTGGGTACATTCTGTGATTCATAAACATAATATGAAACTGTCCTGTTGAGAGATGGTTCGATACTGTGGGGTAAGTCCGCCAACGTCTCTTTTGACGAGTTCCCTCCCCCCCTCCCCCCAACAAAATAAGTCCCGCAATACATCCGGCCTGTACAATCTTCATTTTTAAACCATTCTGCACAAGTGGAAGCAACAACCGCGACATTTTAACCGCTAGGGTAGACTCAGTAGCGTTTTGACAGTCAGGTGTAGATTCAAGATTTTTGGGGCGTAAGCTAGCGGCAAAACCACCCCGTTTTAACAGCTAGTGTAGAATTTGCCTAAGGAAGGGGGGGAGGGGGGTCCTGACATTTCCGGTAAACTCTTGGCTGGGGGCCAAGGTTCAATGCCGGTCTGCTGCACTGAGGCGGTTTTGTTGGAGGTCTTCGGCCTCGATTCGTTGAGGGAGGGGAGGGTGGTAGTCAGGGACTTCCGACCCACATTACCGTTAGTCCAGTCTATCTTCTGACGACTGGAGGGGTAAACTAACTTTTAAAAAGTCATAGGTTCCCTTCCACTTAATAATAGTGACGCTAAATAAGTTTAAAAAAATCTCTGGTCTAATTTTGATTTGGGTTAAACTTTAGTTTTGAAACTAGGGTAATTTCTCACTTTTTTGAATCCATACTCAACGAGACTTGAGACGTTGGTTCATTAAAAAATGATCAATTTGTAGATTATAATGAATTTGGTTTTTGGCCTCTTTTTGTATAAAAATAATTTGAACCTCCACCGGTAGGAAAGCGGATAAAATCTTTAAACTCGTTAGGTCGGTTTTACTATTACAATAAATTCAAAATTCGAATCCCTGCTAGATGGACTAAAAATATATTTCCTTGGTGGCTTCGAACGCTCTCCCACCACGCAAATTCTGGTACATTTATATTAAATTTTACCTTTCTTAACATGAACGTGTGGTAAGACACTGATAAAGTATAAAAAGCATAGCACTACACAGATGTGTCATTGCCCCTGCATGGTAATACTGCCCGCAGTGTAGGGTTGTAGAAAGAATTGCCGGGTATGTTTATCTCACGGCGACCAACCATTCAAAATACTTGCAGAATTAGAATAGAACACCAAGCGGGTTTACATTATGTTCTCTTTGTATAGGAAGTACAAATAAAGCCCAATTCATTTTAGAGGCATAATTACTTTATTAGTTGCATAACTCGATAAACAACTAACCGATCTAGTCTTATTTCGATAAACCCAAGTTACTTGATATACCCTTCCAAGACAATCCCTTAAATTATACTCTTCCAAGACGATCTCATGACAGTGGAGGGAAATCACGAATTCCCTCAGGCTTATTGTTTGAATATGTTAGATCAGTATCCGAACTCTTAACAATTATTAGGTTAGGCTATGTAAAGTTGGATTCACACTGAAATAGCTGTCCACCGGCTGTGTCATGCTGCAGACAATCTTGAACAGGTAATTTCCACATGAGTAACCTTGTAAGGCCGTTGTTTGATTCACACTGAGAGGACTGTATCGTCTCTGATTGATTCAAAAGTGTTCTCCCAAGGTCACGGTCCAGGTGGTCCAGCACGGTAGGCGCACAGCCCTGTCAACGTGAATTGAAATCCGGGCGCCCATGTGTCGTTTATCCTAGTTTCGCTTCTTATCTACGATTTGACAATGCCTGGAGAACATGCCAACACTATCGTGTGCAGTAATTATGGCAGAAGGAAACTTAATAATTTTGATAAAAATATATAATTTGCAACATAGAGAATACGATTATACCCTCATTCAAGAAGTTATTTGGAAGGGGGGGGAGCGGGAGAACTTAAATTTCAAAAGTAACTACGGTGACCAAAACAGTCAGAGCATGGTAACGACACGACACAGCACTCTGCGCACAGTCCTCTAGTGTGAATGGTAGGGAGGGTCACGACACAGCACTCTCGGCTCACAGTCCTCTAGTGTGAATGGTAGGGAGGGTCACGACACAGCACTCTCTGTTCACAGTCCTCTAGTGTGAATGGTAGGGAGGGTCACGACACAGCACTCTCTGCTCACAGTCCTCTAGTGTGAATGGTAGGGAGGCTCACGACACAGCACTCTCTGCGCACAGTCCTCTAGTGTGAATGGTAGGGAGGGTCACGACACAGCACTCTCTGCTCACAGTCCTCTAGTGTAAATGGTAGGGAGGATCAGGACACAGCACTCTCTGCGCAGAGTCCTCTAGTGTGAATGGTAGGGAGGGTCACGACACAGCACTCTCTGCGCACAGTCCTCTAGTGTGAATGGTAGCAACATGGCACAACCCTCTCGGTGTGAATCCGGCAAGGTTTTGCCGTATGTGGCTCAGATACTACAAGCAATGATGTGCGCTTCTGTTATACTTCAAAGAAGGTAAACACATTCTTCCTGTGCACTTACAGTACGTAGCCGCCCTATACATACCTAGCGTCTTCCGAATTGTTTGACAATTACCGTGAGCGTTGCTCATTGAAATAACAAATAATTTGCTCTTAATTTATCATTTGTGAATAATGTTTTAAAAAAATAAGTATTCACTAGCACAAATGTCAAATTATTCTAATACCATAATAGTTAACGTTCTTTCGGTCATCCATTACAGCGGTTCTCTTTTTATTCGCGCGCATTTCTACTGCAATTGTGTTAGTGTGAAATGTGTACGAGCGTAAGAAAGAGTTTGTTTTTCATAGAATGGCCAGTTGGAATGCGCTTTGGTACGTTTCATTCAGTCGTGTTAATTTCATTGATATCCGCCGAACTGTTTTTCTATTATTTTTTTTTCTTATTATTCTATTTCCGCTCTCGGCGTGCTCTGTCGACATAAAGATCCCTGAAGGCCATTAATTGTTTCCTGTACTGGCTATTTGTTTGCCCTGGAAGTTCGCCCACGCGATAGCGTATCTTCCTCGAGATAAGTATACTAGACCAAAGTTATAACATTCTCGCGCGTTCCATTTAACCATTATGTAGTTATTGGGCAGGAATTAAATGGCCTTACTGGTTCTGGAATGTGTGTAAAAAATCTTTAAAATTGGTACTTTTGAAACGTTTCAGGAAAAAATCTAATTTTTATATTTTCTTTCTTTCTTTAAATAAAAGAGTTCTCCAAATTAAAGTAGATACAAAAAAATAGATGATTAATAAATTACATACAACAGGTCCTACATTCTCAAGGGTACTTTTAATATGACAAGGAGAACATTAAAAAAATTGAGATTATATTGCTTAACATTCTTTAACAAAATTGTTAATATTATTTCTTATATAATTTGATGTTACGATCTATTTCTTAGCAAAATAGCACCACTGTAAATGGCGAACTATTTGTCCCTATACTGCTTGCGTATACCATTTTTTAAAAGGTTGTTAATCTAATTTTTCTCTTGTTCATGATTATTTCCAGAAGTCTTAAGCGTAATAAAACACTTTTGATAGTTTGAAATTTTCAAAATATACCCACCATTATCACTATTATTATTGACTGATAGCTAAGCTATTATATTTCTTAATTACGGTTATAGCTGCGTCTAAATATATTCTTTTAATTATAAAATGACATCTGGGCACGGGTTCGAGTCCCATGTCCAATGTCATTTTTCAATTAAAAAATATTGTAATAATACTTTTATCACCACGTTTTACTTCCCGTTCGGGCTATATGTATTTATACTGTTAGGTTAATTACTCTAATGGGTTAAGGATTAGGAAGTTTGAATTTAGAGGACGTTTACCCGCATTTGCAAGGAGAGAATGGAAAAACTTAGTACACCCGACTGGTATCGAACCATTATCTCCCCGTCATCGACATTCTAGTATATTGTGAGAGTAGTGCCTTAGACCATGCGGCCACTGAAGCGGGTCTCAACCTCCGCCCTCAGTCTCTCTGCCCGGATTGTTTTTACTGAGTGACCAAAAGTCTTGTATAGATTTATTTTTAACCGTGTTTAACTTAACTCCTGGTACCGTTTTGTTTTCAGCGCTTTGAAGTTCTCTTGTATCGGCCATCATCTACCGAGCCCCCGTTGTTTGTAACATCGCCGAGCTTGAAGGACGAGGGGGTGTTGAGACGTGTTCCTCTTACTGAGGTTTCTTCTTGCCACTTACAAGGTTTCCCGCGGTCTCTCTCTCGGGCGAGTGTTTCTCGTAATTAGTTGTGGTTCTAGGTTGCGCCGCATGTGGCGCCTCGAGCGTCAACACATTTGTAAGGCTTTGTGGATGTCGCATCTTTTTGACTCGTGTCACGTGACAGTGACACTGGCACACCCAAAAATACATTCTCCTATTGTGGTCTTAAGGGATTTAAAAAAAAATATATAAATGACAGTTTAACGTTTGAATATAAAATAAGGGTACAGGCTAAAAGGGGGAAAAGCACATTTCACGCAATTTCCAAGACAACTTTTATATATTAAACCCAAATAGGACCGCAGCAAATACTTTTTTTTATAAATTTCTCAAAGATTAGAGAAGTTTCATTGGTTGTCAAACTGGCAGCACTCACTCAATTTAGACGCCTTTTTTTTCCAGTTCCCTTCAAATGGTAAGCCTGGTCATTAAATTTAGCCTTTGCTTCTTGTATTGTTTTTATTAAATATATAGTGGAAGATAGAATTCAGAGGAAATTATATATTTAGGTAAATAAACGCATTAAATGCACCGACTGGGATTCGAATCCCGGCCTCCCTGTCGTCAGCTGTCAAATTTATTTACATTAATACCGCACGGGCTTTTAATTAATAATACTTGTGATCATCGGGGGTGGTAAAGGCTACTGGACGAAAGCCTCCCCCCTCTTGGGTGTGGGTAAATTATGGGGGAGAAATATTGCGGGGTGGGGAGTAGATTGAGGCATTATCGGTTTTATTTAATGCTTTTTAGAGAATGGAAAACCATTTTGGAAAAACCACCTTAGTACACCCGTCCGAGATTCGAACCTCGATCTCCCCGTCATCGGCATTCTAGTCTACTGCGAGAGTAGCGCGTTAGACCACGTGGTCACCTAAGCCGGTTTTGAAATCTGGTCTCTAGGGCCGAGTCTTGTTCCGTCTGGAATTAATTTGGTATTAGCTTTGCTCTCTTGTCTAACTTCCGTTTGTCCCTACGACTTGAACGTTTTGTGCCTCGTGGAACCCATTGGCCCACTCCGTGTCGCACAATAGTCGAGAGAGAGAGAAAGAGAAAGAAGCTGCGGTTCCCTCCATCCTGGCCTGCGCTCGGGAACACAAGAGGGGCAGCTTCCGTTTCCTTTCGGGAGTCTCCGGGTCTGATAGCGTCGGCCGCGCTCGGCTCCCCTTCTCTCCCGCGGGAGGTCAGTTCGGGATTCGAGCAGCTCGTGACTGCTGCAGTGCTCGGGTCAGACTAGGGACACTCGCGCCGGTTCTGCTATATTAATTAGTGGCTATAGAACAGACGTGAACTGAAGGTGCGACCATGAACTCTTTACATTCCTTCATTTAACCCCCCACCCAACTCCCACAACAACAAACGTGTCCTTTGTATTGATTCGAATATTTGGCAATCGTTATTCAAACTTTTGTTGTGGTATACCTGTGTGGGATATTCTTCCTCGTAGTTGAAACCCTTGACTCTCACCTCGAGGTGTCGAGAAAACGTTACCGTCTCCTCTGTTAGAGGGGGTCGCGTGTTCTATGTGCGCGAACGATGGTGAAGTTGGAACCGCAGCCGGCCCGTGAATACAAGGGGCCGGGTCTCCAAACCAAAATGTTCCAGCGCAAGAAGAGTTTACCCTCGGGGCCCCCGCCCTCCGAAGAGGACAACCTCAAGCCAAAGTGAGTTGGGGGTGGGGTAGAGGTGGACTTGATTTCGATGTTCGGTGCTTATTATTGTTACGTTTATTGCTAGGGTAGTAGACACTTAACGAGTAGCTTAGAACAAAAGCACCCGCATTAGTTGTGAAAGTGTGGGGAGCATAGTGAAAATCACATTTTATAACACCTTCCAAGTTCACCCGATTTCCCAGACATGGTTGATTAAGTTAAATGCTACTCGGTGAGAGATGTGTCGTGTGGTGACGCTCTGAGGAGCGCATTTCAGTACAGTCCGATTTTCCGTATCTAACGACTATAAAAAGTTAGATCTACTTACACGTACTCCAATGACAAGCCATATAATCCGCAGCTTTCACGTTGCATAGATATAATTAATACCTTCGAAACATTACTAATTAGCAATCCCGCACGCCGTTGCCCGTCATCCACTGTGATATAAGAATTATACAAGGCCCCCCCCCCTCCCCTNCTCCCCTTTCCCACAAAAATGGTTTAGAATTACGGTCGATTTCGTACACATTTTTTTACCGAGAAGGGCGCGGCATAATATATTATCATTTATCACATTTACCTCTGAAACGTAATTCTAAACCGGATTAACAATATTTTCTTCAAAATTTGTTAAAATATCTTAATTAAAAATCTATTTAAAATTTAAAAATCCTGCTTCTAGGTGCATTCCACCTATGCTAAAAATTTCAGATCTCTGCGTGCCGAAGATTTGGCTGGGCATCGCACGCAAACACTTCCTTTTATTATTATAGATAATATAGTAAAATTGTACCATTGTTGACCGAAAAAAAATAGGTTTGTATTTTCTGAACGTGTATTACTAGCAAAATCGTATCATAGTTAGGTTTAATTTGCACACTTTATTTGAGACGGATTTTAAAATTTGGCATATATACGATTTTGTTTATAAATTAACTCTAAAAATAGTTTAGTTTTAAAAATATTTGATTTTCCATGCGTTACCCGGGGGGGGCGGGGGGGGGGCACGTGTCAAGCTCATTTAGTCATGTTCGCCGGTGATGGGTAGGTCGGAGTTCGATTCCCTCCCAGATCCGAGGGTGGGATTTCCTAAATGGTTTTATTTTTCCTCCTTGCCAATGCTATTACATTCATCCCTAACGTAATTTGTCCATACAGTAGCCCCATGGCTTCTTTGGTGTTGACTGACAGCTGACAGTACACATTTAGGTACATACCTAAATTTTGACTGTCAGAAGTGACAGTTGCTAAACACATGTTTTTGCAGATCATATGGTTTGGCGTAGGGATACATAACCTGGTCTGGAAACTTTTCAAAGCTGTCAGCTGTCAGTCAGCACCAAAGAAGCCATGGAGTTACTGTACACACCCACACACGGTGTTTTCCTTCTCGCATTTTCTCCCCAAGGTCGTGCACCGTTCGTTACTAGTTCTTGTTCGGTTCTTGTGTTGTTTTTGTCAAATGCGGGACTTTTGTTTGTTACCGTTCAGGGGCTGGTAGGAATCAAAGGTAGATAACGTTTACGCTTTCTATTAAACATATATTATTTATATATATATACATACATATATATATAAATACATACATATATATATATACATACATATATATATACACACATTTAAATTACCGCTCACGTTATTAATTACATAATACACCAAAAGGGTCGGCCATTAGAATATGTTGATTGGTTAGTTATATGCATTTTCATTACGTAATTATTTATCACAATACACACATAATAACTTTGTTTAGAAATAACTAGTCTCAAAATATATTAGAAATCCATCTAAAATTTGATTGTAATTGAATTTTTATAGAATTGAAAAATTAGGTTAGTGTATTTTTTTAATAATAAACACGTTGAGTTTGCTACGGAAAAAAAATATGTTCAAGGCGTGGTTGTTGTAGATTTTTGCGTTTCGTGAAACCCTGTAAAATAGATTATTCGAGCAAATAGTTTCTAAATTAGAAATAAAATAATTCTAATATATGGACGGCTGACGTTTTTTTCTATTTAGTGTTGATTATAACAATATTAATAAAAATATTCCTGCTACGTTAGCGTAGTTGGCTAAGGCCGATTCTACACTAGCGGTTAAAACGCGGCGGCCTTGCCGCTAGCTTACGCCCCAAAAATCTTGAATCTACACCCGACTGTCAAAATGCGATTGTTAAACAGCTATCAAAACGCTACTGAGTCTACACTACCGGTTAAAAGGCCGCGGTTGTGGCTTCCACTTGTGAAGGATGATTTAAAAATGAAGATTGTACTGGCTGGATGTATTGCGGGACTTATTTTGTTGGAGGAAACTCGCAAAAAACAAAAATCTCGTCAAAAGAGACGTTGGTGGACTCACCCACATTATCGACCCGTCTCTCAACAGGACCCTTAATTTTGAAATTATCGAAAATACTCGCTTGCGAGCTAACTTGGAACTCATGAACTCGCAAATCGCAGGCTGTACTGAAACAACTAATTTTGAAAGGTTTCTACTGTCGTGCGAGTCGGTGTAGTGTTGTTTCGCTTCCGACTGAGTTTTCAATCCGACAACACTGTAAAACCATGACGTGCCAAAGGATTGAGGCGATGAGATGCCACAACACGCCATTCTACAAGATACGTAACTGAAAGTAAACACTATTATTGTATTGAGTGAATCATATACAACGATTTGTTTAGTTTTATTAGGAAACCATCTTTCAGTTGTATACATCTTAGCTTGTCTCAAAATTTTCTCAAGTTATATCACTGGAAGTAAAACCGTTCTTTCAATCATTAACCACTTTAACACACTTGATAGCGTGTTGACCCAAATTCATGTTTTTCACGAGTTCGATCCTAACACGGTTACTATATTTTAATTTTTTGTCTGAATTTAAATCACGTTTTAGTAATTAGAATTCAGTAATATATTTTATTTTTGTAACTATTTTTAAAACCTAAATATGCCCTGAAGATTTTTAATAAGCGAATAATAATTAGCTTGTTTAGCCTTATTTTAAAACGTGTACAATTTTATGTCATGAAACCCATTAATTAAATTTTTAAATAATCAACTACACACAAAATTTCAAATTAATTTAGGCCTAGCGTTTTTAATTTACTACATTTTAAATTATTTTTAAGGACTATTATGTTAGTCTACGTAGGCTAAAATACCTTGTATACTTCTATAAAGAATATTTAAAACAAATTATATGCTTATTAATACGATTATTTAAAATTAAAGTTTAAAGTCTGATCAATTAAAAAAAAATAGAGATAACAGGAGTTGAACACGCGAACTTTAGATTATGAGACGGTCACTCTACCGACTCAACCAAATTGCCGCTTCAGGATATTTGCTAAGATTAGACTAGATAATAATGTTTTCACCCAAACAAATATTTTTATTGAAGGATTGCATAAAGTGTACAAAGCAATCATGTTATTTTCTTCTGTAAACCTATCTTGTACAGTGGTAGGTTTATTTCAACAAAATCACTCTCAAAAAGCTGCAACCGGAGAGGGGGATGGCATCCATTTTGTTATTTTATTACCTACTCGACAGAAGAGGCCTGTCTCGCACGATGTGAGGCTGGCGGGTAGAATACGCTCGCTATTCGGTCGTGTGGCGTCAGTTTTCGCAGCGCAGAAGTTTCAAAATTAGGGGTTTGCGAGATGAGAGAAATACGCTAGTGAAACGCTACTCACACGTTACAAAATTAGAGTCCCAGGACAGTTTCATATTGTTTACGAATCACAGAATGTACCCAGAGAAGTTATTTTTGTACCATAGCATGTCTGTGGTTTCATTTGATGAACTATTTGATCTAGTGAATGAAAATATTGCCAAACGTGATACCATCTTGAGGAAGAGTATTTAATATTCCTTCTGAAAGACGTGTTGTGATTTTGAGGCACGAGTGCCTGTTAACGCCTGGTGTTTATATCGCTGGTGGTTTTAACACCTCCAGAGGTAGCGTTTAAAACGCTGATCAAGACGAAAACTTATTTTCTAACTTAATTACAAGGGTTTCATTCAAAGGAGTAGTTGCTAGAGTTTTAACCGCTAGTGTAGAATAGGCCTAACACGCTAGTTTCGTGTTAAGATGACTGCCGAGGACAGGGAGATCGAGGTTTGAATCTCAGTCGGGTCAACTGGGGGTGGCTTTTCCTAAATTGTTTTCTACTCTCCCACGCAAACGTGGGCTCACTTTCTCTAAATTCAACCCTCCCAATTTCTAACCCATTAGCGTAATTAGTACATAAGCTTATAACCCAAACGGGTAGAAAGACGCGGTACTAAATTGAAAAAGTGTATATATATGATTTCCTAAGAAGCAGATAATCGAAATTTCTTCTCGGCGGCGTGGTTCCGCGTGGCGCATTTTAGTGGGCGATAAGCTTAATAATGTTATCACATGGTTTACTTTTAAAAAAATGACATTATAGACAACACCCCTGATACACTTGGCCGGGATTCAAACCAAATTGAACACAGTCGCCTAGCCAACTATGCCGTTAGACCTGCTCTTAGCTATTGGAACCTTAATTATTGTGTTTTCTTTTAACATTGCATCTTACTAACCGTTCAGGTTATACGCTTATGTGCTTAATCACGCCAATGGTTTTAGGAAGTGTACCAGCATTTGCGTGAAGGGAGAGCTATTTTGAAAAGAGAAAAAACACTCACTACACCACAACGAAATTCGAACCTCGATCGTCATCAATCTAGTCCACTGTGAGAGTAGCGCGTTAAACCATGCGGCCACCGAAGCGGGTACCAATGATATTGAACTCGTGCAATGCCTTTCTTTTCACACATGATTCTTTTTAATCCATCTGTGATTCAATCGAAGAAGTCTTAACTCTGTAACTTGACCTTCTCGAACATGGGTGAAACCCCACATCCTATACTGCAAAACTTGTTTTGTGTGTGTTTATAAACCATGTACCGTGCATTTTAGACCATGCTGTTTAGGTTGTTGGAAGCTTGTAGTCTACACATTGTATAAACTTTGTTGTTTGTTTATTTCCAGTATCCACCATGTCCCGAAGAAACCTACCAGTGCGTCAATCAACCGGTCTGAGAGCTACAAGGAGCGTGTTCATCAGAAGGTAAGCACAGTTATTATTCCTAGTGACGGCCACTATCGTTTCTAAGCTATCGAATGATCGTTGGATAGTTGTGGTTTTTCCGAATGAATCGTTTATTCATTAGTAACTACTATGGTGACCTGGTGGTCTAGGGTTAAGGTGTCAGACTTCTGTGCTGGGGATCCGGGGTTCAATCCCCGGTCCCGGCACAGATTTATCTGATTACCAAACCCTTGCTTCACCTCTGACAAGACGTGTATTAATCACAACTTGTGAATGTAGGGAATGCCAGGCCTCCACCGTGGTTCGGATCCTACGTTAAACTGTAGGTCCTCCATTTCATCTCGCTATCACCCTACCATTACACATTAGCGTAAGTGCGTGTAACCCGAACGGGTAGTAATACGAGGAGCTAATACTAATATTATAATAATAACTACTGTGTGCATGTATATTTCGAATCATGTCACTACAAAGTGTTGTTGTGAGGCGAAGGGTGAAAGGGAGTATAGGTTAAGACAGAATAGGAGTATCAGTTCTTTAAAATGATACAGACCATTGTATTTTAAGCCTTGTGGCCTGTTATCGATTTATTTTTTCTTGCTGACTGAGGCGGGCGCCTTAAATGTCCACTTTAGTTATTGTTTCATCGAAATACTTGTTTATTTGTTTTTAATAACTATTTTGCTACTTTTATTTTTATCCATCTGAGCTATTCACATTATGGTTTGTTAATATTCACCCGATAGATTTTTCCCCCTAACTACTGCGTCCTACTAACCGTTCGGGTTATACGCTTATGTAATAATTACGCTAATGGATTTAGAGATTAGGAAAGCTGTATTTCGAGGAAGTGTACCCACATATGCGTGAAGGGGAGAGTGGAAAACAATTTCGTAAAAAAACTAATTACACCCGACTGGGATTCTAACCTGGCTCTCCCCGTCATCGGCAGTCTAATCCACTGCGATAGTAGCGCGTTAGACAATGCGGCCGTCGAAACGGGTTTCAGCCGATAGTTAAAAGATTTCTGTTACACTTTCCCAAACCAAGGATATGTCACTATATTGTTTTTTGTGCGAACACCAGACATAGGTTGATTACTATCCACTTTATATATCCAAGTTGTTTTTACACCGGTAGTCTTTACGTCCCCCAGAAAGGTAGTCGTATTTTCTTGGATAGAGCCTTATCTGACATTTGATGGATCTACTTTCACGTATTCATACGTCAAGTTATTTGATCTGCAGCTGTCACGTCTGATAGATATCAAAATCCATTAAATAACACTAACACTAAAGTAAAATGCTACCTACCATTGCTGACCATAGCCTTTTAAATATTTTTCGTTGTTATTTCTATAAAAGTTTTACTGAATGTGTAAAAAGAAAGAAAACATTGTTTTAAGGTTTATTTATATAACCTTGCGACTTCTTAATGAAATATTAAATTAAATGAAGTGTCAAGCACACTAATATTGCAACCAACCTAGCCGGCCTTCTCTTCGAAGTGTAATTGTCACTTTAACAGTTAAATATTCCAAGGTTAGGATGGAATGATTTCAATAAAACTCGGGTTTTCCTCGCTCCCCTGTGACCACACCGTCTTGTCCGTCGGGCTCGGACGTGGCAGAGTTTCAACTGAGGCTGATGGCGCTCCTTGAAAACTGTTCTTTAATTTTGGTTGAACTCAAGACAGGTTACTCGTTTTGATAGTGGTTACAAAATTATAAAAACAAAATACTATTTTTATTGTTACTGTTGCCAATATCTGCTAATAAATTTGGCGCCCAGGGCGCGTGCCCCACCTGCCTCACCCCCAAGTTACGCCACTGTCACCAGGTGTGTGTACGAACCCGTCATCTCCGTGAGTTGTATGGAGTCCTGGAGTCGATGGGAGGTGTTTGGGGACACCCGATGTCGCTCAATAACCGGACATAGTACGCGGTTGTGGCGACCCCTGGGTGGGCGACTAGCGCATTGCGACACACCACCCCTCCATCTCTTCCTTGCCGCCAATACTTCGTCTACCACGGGCGGGCAACCCCGCAACCCTATCGAGGATTTTATCCTGGTTCGTTAGAGAGAAAAACACCTTATTTCTTAAACTATTGTACCATTCACCATGATTATAAACGGTTTACCTGCTTCTGTGACTGCGTGGTCTAAGGGGTCACTCTCGTGTTGGACTAGACTGCTGATGACAGGGAGATCGGGGTTTGGATCCCGATCTGGTGGGGTTTTACACTGTATTATTATTATTATTATTATTATTAATAATAATATTAGCACCGCGTCTTACTACCCGTTCGGGTTATACGCACTTACGCTAATGTGTAATGGGTAGGGTGATTGTGAGATGAAATGAAGGACCTACAGTTTAACGTGGAATCCGAACCACGGTGGCGACCTGGCATTCCCCACATTCACAAGATGTCTTGTCAGAGGTGAAGGAAGGGTTTGGCATTCAGATTTTACACTGTAAATGCAGGTATACTTTCTCTAGTAAACTCAACCCTCATCCCTAACTCATTAGCCTAATTAGTATATAGGTATATAGCTTGAACATGTAGTAAGACATGGTGCTGAATGAAGAAAAAAATAATTAACGGGTGTATATAAGGTAGTTTGTTGGTGAAAGGGCGCTCTCATTGGTTGTACAGGCCAGGGGGGGAGGGGAAAATAAACATATGTAAAACCACCCCCTTTGCATCCGGTCGGGATTCGAAACTTGGCCGTCACCGGCAATCCAGTATATTATGAGACGCCTTAGACCGTAGGGTTACCGTTGCGGATGCCACATTTCTTTAAACTTAATACATTAAATGTAAGCCTTTAAGAGCCTTCCTCATAGATATGTATTACTTACTCTAAGAGCTCACGGAAATTGAGTATTTAATAAATAGTCCATGGAATAATTTTATAATGAATTGACTCTCCCCTTCTCTAAAAACTAAATGAATCGGAATAATAAACACTTTTGTTTTACTAACCATGTGGTTACACTGATAAAGGTAAGGCGGGGTATAGTATAGAGGAAATGTTATTTTCATTTTCGTAAAGAGGGCGTAGTAACAATCTAGTAGACCCGCCTCAGTGGCGTAGTTAGCTAACGTGCTAGTTTCGTGTTGAGCTAGGCGGCTGAGAACGGGGGGATTGAGGTTCGAATCTCGGTCGGGTGAACTGGGGGGTGGTTTTTCCTAAATTGTGTTGCACTCTCCCTCCACACAAATGTGGGCTCACTTGCTCCAAATTTGACCTTACTAATTCCTAGCCCATTAACGTAATTAGTACTTAAGCGTATAACCTGAACGGGTCTTAAGACACGGTGCTATAATTTAATTTTAATTTAATTTAACAATTTAATAAAAAATCACCTTCAATACACCCGTCCAGGATTCGAACTTCGACCATTCCGTCAATGTAAAGCCAGACTGGAAGAGCATGATATGGTTTCCGTGCCTACTGAGTCTCACACTAATTACAAGAGAATCAATTAAATATCTCACTCCTGTTGATTATTTGGCATTCTTAGGCAGCCAATAGGGTCAACTGGCGCACACGTGGTGGCATTTAACCGAATCAAAATGGCGGTGGAAAGGTTTAATATTATCCTCCTTAAGAACCATCGAGATTATTTTATACGCGAGAACTTTCCTTCTCTATGCGGTAATTTACAAGCAAACCTCGCCGACTCTTCCCGGTGCGTTATTAAGCTAATTAAACAGGGGCTAATCACTTCTACATGAGACATCTCTTAACGTGGGGTTGGGGGAGAGGGGAGGATTACATCAGCCGATTTTCATGTTCCGCCGTAACTGGCATGATGCAATAGCAGGTCGTGCCCCAGTCGATGTCGTATACAGGATCAGAATAATTAGACCCCACTTCCATTATCATATGCCTTACCCTTACCCTCCTTTACACTCTCGCCTGTTACCCTTTATACTAGAGAATTTACCTAGACGTGTGATAATTACTCGCAATTATCGTTAAGTTGAAAGGCTTTAAGTAGTAATTACTTGATTGATTAGAAGTCATCACACTAACTTTAGGGATTAGATTAATTGTATCTTGGAAAATCTCATCTCATTGTAGGATGTTGATTGTTTGTAGAAATTGTCGCTTAATTTAAGCGCCTAACATGCTTAGTGGGTTCTGTTTTGATCGTCAAGCAAGATCGTGTAATTGCTGATAATCCACTTTTGAAGTATTTGTTTCTAATCCCATCGGGGTGAACCATTTGATCTTACAACTACAGAAAGTATAGGTCTACACATACAATAAGACTTTCAGTTGTCTAGTTCTCATATAGAATAATAATAAAAGACCCAAACAAATTGCTGGAATAAATAATAATCATAAACCTGTATCCTTAATGGAATATTCCAATACATACGGTTTTTGTTCCCATTAAAGTGCCACTTTTACATATTCTTTGTAAAGACATCATCTAAAAAACTGGGAATGTTTTTTACGTACAGTGTCTTAATATTCCTCCGAGCTAACCGCAAATTTGCATAAATGAGGTAAGGACGAAGAAAAATAATTTAGAAGTGTTTCCGCATCTTCGTGCAGGAAGAGTCAACTATTTAAATATTGGAAAACTATATACACCTCGTTTGGATTCGAACCCCGACTTTCCCGTCACTGGCAAACCAGACGATCTTGATGTCTTAGACCGAGTTCCCATCAAGGCTGGCTGTCCTTAAGTTTAAGGTGCGGCAGAATAGAAGACCAAATTCCCTTTTGGGTCTTATCTTCCTTCTCGAACTGAGTACCTGCTTGAGGAGAGGTAATA
>CABFVZ010003708.1:48715-67101 GCA_902151445.1 Timema monikensis | reverse complement strand
TACGTAGTTTTGTCTGTCTCACAACACTAGGGACAGTCCAGTAGCTCTCTGTGGGGAGGAGATGGGAGATGTTTGAGCCAAGAACGAGGTTATCCACGTATTGAGGTGATGGTGTTGTTAAAAGGAACTTTGCTCAAGTTCAACATTCAATGCAGATGGACTGATAAATGATAAGAGCCCGACTCAAAGTCGTGCACAATATCTGTGAAGCTGATCCTATTACCTTAGATATACCTTCATGGTGCTGTTGTGCAGTAATATAGATTGTCGACTATACGAGGCTGACTTAGGTTGAGGATTGGATCTTGTATTTGAATATTCTTCCATACCAACGGTCACTTCCTGAAGTCTTACCTTAATCGATTACATTATTAACTATCTCATAAGCTGCACCATGGTGTAATCGGTCAAGATGAGAATGTTACCTTGATTGTTTCCATTATGGTACACCTTTTATGATAGTGTCATAGTGTAAGCAGTCAAGGTCCGACTGATACCTTTCACGATATTTACATGAAGTGTATACATCACTATGTTTATTGCGTTCAGGAGTTTATCGTGCACTTTCTAAATACATGAATATATAATCAAAACAAAGGATCGTCTCTAAACAATGAATCCTGAGATGATCTTGATGGAGGCTGAATGTGCCTACACCCACAAGTACGACATTATATTGACCATAATCGGAGTTTGAACCAAGTTCTCCTGGACACGAGGATCACTACCTTAACCACTCAACCTAAAATATATATATATGTGAATAATATTTAACTACACAAACTGTTAGGCACACAAGCCAAGCCCCAAGCTCATATAGTCTAGTTAGCAGCAGAAAAAGAGTTCAGGGCTCGAATCCCGGTTGGATATTCTGAAGATAACTTTTTTCCTAAATGATCTCCCACTTTAACTCCACGCAATTGCAGGTACATCTCATCTCAATTCTACACCTATAAGACGTGGAGCATAATAGGTCACTGAATAACAGATTTAATAACTTTGTGAATGTTATTTCAATCACAACGTAATATATTTGTGGTTTGATATAATTATAGTAGGTACGTTAGTTAAAATATAAACATGACGGATAAATAGCTTAAAATATAATAAATAGATCGTGTACCACATTTACTTTCTCATTCCTTTACTTAAAAATGGAGACATTTACTTAAAACTAGTATGATATGGGAAACTAAATAATATATGTTGTTGCAGAAACGTATTGAGTAAAAAAGGAACTTGTATGTTCACCAAAGTGCATAACGATCATTACCCATTTCCCAGACCTAAAGTATAAAAATTTTATTTTATTTTTGACTGAAAACTATTGGTTTTATAAAAATATATTTCAACTTAAAGATTTTTATTTGTAATTGTCCTAAAATTTTTGCAAACATATATCCTAATGAGTTGCAGAAATTTGATCAAAATTGTAGAGCTCCACTAATGTAAATAACCCATGAGTCATTTTGCTGGGAAAATGAGAATGTATTATTTGGTTTGTGATGTTTAAAACAGCTGCTAGATACGGGATTTAATCAAAATTGTTAAAGCAGATTTCTAGAAAAATCTATATATTATCCTGTCACCCATAAGTATGTATGTTGGGTATATAATTTATAATTTATGTATGTTGGGTATGGTTGGGTATATAATTTAAAAAAAAAACTTTTTTGGTGGACCTTGTAGATAGGTACCAAGTTTTAGCCAGAGAAGTAACATCGTTTTGGCTCTAGTCTGAGATACAGCTAGACGGACAAAAACCACTTTTTCGGGTTCAAGGGTCATGAAACGTTGACTTCTACCAAAATAACTAATTTGATTTTTTTTACGGTCTCCGAGGTATTATGAAAAAGTAAAAATAATAACAGCTAATCACACACCTAGAGGTATTAAGTAAGGTCATAGATTATGGATAAAATTAAAAAATAAATAAAAAATATAAAAAATAATAAAATAAATTCGAACAACATTGCATTATTAGACATAATATAATGTAATCAAAGCTTTTTATTAAAAAAAAGAAATCAATGTTTATCTTATAAAGATTGAATATTATTATTTATTTTGGTTTTTTTTAGCTAAAAAAGTTAATTTTAAAATGTTCTCCAAGCGCCGTGCAATGGATCGTATGTATCGGACAGAGTTTACTTCGATTTATTACGTATTTTGTTTATCATTTGCAGTCTCCCATTCCAACATGGTCGAGTCAATATGTAATGTTATGAAATATAAAATGTTTACTTGTTTTGTTTGTCCAAACGGTCAGCGTACAGTGCTTGTTCAACCAAAACGTACACTCTATAAAAAATGAGTAAAAAATTTAGCCTCACTTCAAACCTCGAGTGTTCATTTTTTTTTTATCATCTCTCAACAAATTAATAAACACACAACACAGTTTCAATAATACTCGGTGTTGTAATTACAGTTTTAATATTGCTTTTTTAAATTAATTATGCTACGGGGGTTGATCAACGCTTCAAATACATATACATTTAAACGTTCAGTGGTCTTTTTTTTAAAAAAAAAATCGAAAGTATTAATTTTTTTATTAATGGACCCACTAAAACATTGATCTCTAATTAATTGTTTGACTAAATTTTTAGGTATTTTTGTAAAAGAATATGAAATATATTAATATTGATATATTATTATTTATGATAATATTAATATGTTATTAGCTTATGACTAGAGATGATTTATGACAAATTGAGAATGTCTAGAGACAGGACTGTGTTTATAGTACTAGGCATAGCGTATTAGATTAGGCTAGTTTGTAAGTCGTGTGATGTTATGACCAATATGTTTAAAAATTTCTCGTGGTAGTTGTATATAAAAAACTTACAACATATTTTAAAACTCACCTCAACCCTCCTTGATTTTTCAATTTAGTAAAATTACAAAAACAAACAAACAAAGAAACATGCAAATATAATATTACTACCATGGATTCATAAACATTTCCTAACAATTAAATATAAATTATATAGCAAAACTATCATAAGTACACTGGGTAGACACGACGTAATGAATTGTGTGGTTACGCTGCGCAACGCAACGGCCTCTTGAGCAGAATCTGTTACCCTAGCGATTCTACCATCCCAACGATACAGTGTATTCATAGAAACAAATTAATACTATCATTTTGTCTCCGAACATTTAACTATTTTTTTTTAAACGAAATATTTTATTTAGATGAAACTGTAAATAACGATCACGATGCACATTTTTATTATATTAGTTTGTTTCTGTATTTTATTTCATGGCCTTATTACGTAGAGCTATTTGTATTTATTCAACCTCATCCCTCCATTTACTGTATACCTCCTTGCCTCTGTTTATTCAACACCATCCCTCCATTTACTGTATACCTCCTTGCCTCTGTTTATTCAACACCATCCCTCCATTTACTGTATACCTCCTTGCCTCTGTTTACTCAACCCCATCTCTACAACTTCTTTATACCCCCTTGTCTCTGAACATCTGAACCCAGTTTAGCTCTGTCTCTCTGCAGCTGTCAAGTTATTCTTCTAAACCTCGACGGGTGCGAGACGCAAAGCGATCCAGCGACAATCTTTGCCAACAACGGACGATATTTGGATCCATTTTCAAACTGAGGGTGTGTTTACTTATTGATAAACTTGGCCTCATTCGTGTCTGGAATGGTCTTTTGTTCGAGACTCGTCTGGTGACTTCAGGCTTGTACAGAGGTGTAATTGATGCTGTTGATACTGCTGATGGTCCGGACGAGTAATAAAAGGGTTGAACATATAACACATAATAAATTATTTTGGGCTTATCCTGGGGTCAAACCAAATGTCTCTTACATATATACTTGACCAATATATTAACAATATCTAATACTGCTTTGTTAAAACAGTGATATTCACATGTGTGAGCATGTGGAATAAATGTCAGGCTCGTCTAGCCTGGTTTGCCGTTGACGGCGTGATCAGAGCTCAATTCCTCAGACGTGCTGCCGAGGGTGGTTTATTACTAAATGGTTTCCCCGAATTCGAGTACACTTAATCTGAGTTTTAACTTCCTCACTCCTACCACCATTATTGTAGCTTATAGCCCCGATGGGTGGATAAACAAAAATAAGAAAAAATGACGGCCCAGGCCGAATTTGATGGCCCTGACTGTACAGTGTGTGAGTGAGTTGGTAACCTCTTGCATCCCCTCTCCTCTTACAAATGAAGTCATTACCCCCTTTCCTATGTAAATAATCCCTTAACAATTCCAGTTTAGTATTTATTAGAGGCTGTGGATATGGCATAATTCAGACAGGAACGACAGTTTTGAAAATACGAAACAATATTTTATGCGGTCAACACTGATAACGTTTTTATAAACTATTATTATTGTTATTTTATAGGTAATTATGATATATATCAAAAGTGACACCTGCAGATCACATGACTTGACGTATGAATACCTGATAAGGAATTTTTTTAGTAGCTATTGCAACCGTCTGAAATCAGACCTTTGTTTAGTGAGCACTAGTAGGTGCAGGGGTAGAGGAAATATTCGTACATTATTGTATAGAGTAATTAGAATCCCACCCCGACTCACACGATCAAAAATACGAGATTGCATGAAATTCCATCTACAATGTTCACATTCCACGTTCTAAGTAACAACATGTAAACAACTGCAGACTATTTAGCTCTAAAATGTTGTACCATATTCTTGACACGACCCCAATTACCTGAGTCTCCTAAAAACAACTTATAAAATTATCCAACACCTTTGATAAAATAGTTGCTGGCACCCACAAATGGTTGTACTTATAAACTCCTGCTTTACATTCCAACGCTGTCCGGTTGTTCTATTTTGTCCGTTTAGAAAGCTGTGTTTAGGTCCACTTGGCACTATCTACGCCAATAAATGGCGGCCGCTCTGTCGGTATGGCCTGATTGTGGGATTACGCCATGGAGGTTTTGTTTGTTTTAGTAATAGTAAATAGTAGTAAAAAAAGGATTATATTTTTGAATTTGTGTTTGTGTAGAAAAGGATAGGAGTAAGCAAAGAATACAATGACATAAGTATATATATATATATTTGGAGTATTTAATGTGCACTTTCTGAACCGACTGATTATATCAGCACATTATTTATAAACTAACAAATCTAGAACAGACACAACATGAAGTCCCCCGGGCGTTAATTTATCACTGTGAAAGGGAAAAAAAATCCCATTTCACCAGTGATACATTTTTAAGTCATGCAGGGAATCGAACCCGTGACCCTTAACTCAGTAGGCAGACACGCTAACGACTGATCTAAGGTGTCAGACTACACATAATTATATTATCATTAACAGCCTTATTTGAGTTCCATCGTTCGGGTTATGCTCATCATAGGTAATCACGTTAAAGCAGTAGAGATTAGGAGGGTATAATTTGGGGTAAAAGTACCAGCATTTGTGCGTAGGGAAAGAGGGAAACTATATATTAAAACAACCTAAATACACCCGGAAGGGATTTGAACCTCGACTTATCCATTATTGGTGAACCAGATTTAATGAGTCTGACATGTAGATCACGTGCCCACGGGTTCAGGGAGGGGGGGGGGCACTATTTTAAAATACAGTTTTTATTTTTAAAAGTATAATGTTTCTACAAAATATGGTTGGAAGTATTGTACCAACTCCCTGGTTACGTGTTACATGATCTCAACAACACCCAGCTGTTGAAAGTAACTCACACCAGTTGCTAAAAGGGCTGTCCCCCTTCCCTCCCCCCTCCTCCCCCATCCGACAATCTTTCAGTTCTACCTCACAGATTCCGAGACGAAACACACTTCGAAACCATCGCCTTGTGCTGAAAAATAACAATATAAAAAAATATATACGAGAGAAAACGGTAAAAGAAAGAGGGTTGGAATAACATTGACAGTTCGGGATATGGTTCTCTTTTTATTATTTTCTTCGTGTAGGCTCCTCATGCCAGGGTGTGTAGTTTTTACTCCGCTGACGTCAGCCATGCTTTGTCCTACATCACGTCAAAAACAAGGCTCTAAAAAAATAAAAATAAGGAGGTTGAGGGGGCAGGAGGAGGGGGGGTGGGCAACGTGATGGACAGCCTGCGCGGCAGGTGGGGGTACACGGGAACTTCAAACGTCTCTCCTGATTGAACGGTCTATTCGCATGGATTAAGGAGATCAGGATCTGGCGTTTATCAATTCGCAGAGAGTGGACATTGCTTACAATTGAGTCGGTATTTCTCTATTTTACCGGTGTCATGTCATTGAGTGTCACCAGGGCAAGCAGAGACGGTTTAAATTGTACCTGTGGTATGTACGAATCACTAAATAGAACACTCATTGTTCAGTTATCAACGGAAATAGATTCCCATGTAGGATATGTAATGCAGATACTATGTATGATTGGTAAAATTACGGACTAAGTGGGCTATAATACTAGGCGTGGATTCAACAAGCTTTGCTTTCACTGGAAAAACTCCATAAATGACAATAATACATTACTGTACATCCATTACTGTTTCCAGCCTGTGGCCTGTGTCCATTTTTTATTCAAGTCATATTTCTTTCACTACCGGCTGGCTAGGCCTGTCTTATAGAATAATTTAAGACTAGAACAAGCACAACATCCAGTCCCCGGCCATCAATTCATCACTGTGAAAGGGTAAACCCACATTTCACCAATGATGTATTTTTCGGCAATGTTGGGAATAGAGCCCGGAACCCTTAGCTCAGTAGACAGACACGTTAATGACTGAGATAAGGGGTCAGATAACAATGATACATATATGTATATGTGTGTGTGATGTGTTCCTTGTATCGTTCCTCCTGACAATATGTGTGTAATGTATTCCTTGTCTCGTTCCTCTTGACAAGATGTGTGTAATGTATTCCTTGTCTCGTTCCTCTTGACAAGATGTGTGTAATGTGTTCCTTGTCTTGTTCCTCTTGACAAGATGTGTGTAATGTGTTCCTTGTCTCGTTCCTCTTGACAAGATGTGTGTAATGTGTTCCTTGTCTCGTTCCTCCTGACAAGATGTGTGTAATGTGTTCCTTGTCTCGTTCCTCCTGACAAGATGTGTGTAATGTGTTCCTTGTCTTGTTCCTCTTGACAATATGTGTGTAATGTATTCCTTGTCTCGTTCCTCTTGACAAGATGTGTGTGATGTGTTCCTTGTCTCGTTCCTCTTGACAAGATGTGTGTAATGTGTTCCTTGTCTCGTTCCTCTTGACAAGATGTGTGTAATGTGTTCCTTGTCTCGTTCCTCCTGACAAGATGTGTGTAATGTGTTCCTTGTCTCGTTCCTCTTGACAATATGTGTGTAATGTATTCCTTGTCTCGTTCCTCTTGACAAGATGTGTGTAATGTGTTCCTTGTCTCATTCCTCCTGACAAGATGTGTGTAATGTGTTCCTTGTATTGTTCGTCCTAAAAAGATGTTCCTTGTATTGTTCCTCCTGACAATATGTGTGTAATGTATTCCTTGTCTCGTTCCTCCTGACAAGATGTGTGGAATGTGTTCCTAGTCTTGTTTCTCCTGTCATCTATCTTCATAAAGGAAGGAACTAGTAGGTACCTTAATCAAACCCCGCTTTAAAAAAAGCAAACGACAAAGACAGGCTAGAAATTAAACTTTATCACGCAGTTCAATTCTAAGGGTAGCAGCCCAGTTACAAGATTACTGGTGATAAAACTACGTCTCACAATCAACTCCTCAAAATCAACGTCTCTTAATAACGTCTCACAATAAACGTCTCACAAACCACGTCTCAAGAACATCACATAATGTGAACGTAAAGGTTCTGCTGCAATACAATTATTAAAGTGCACACGAGAGGTCCAACCAGGACTCGAAACAGTGACCTAAATATCGTCAAGTGAATGTGTTATCGAAATATTAACGGATACGCCTAGATTTTAGATGTTGTGAACACAATTACAATTTTTTAAATATAATTATATAAATATTCAATGTAATATGTCATTATGAATGATGATGTTGAAGATCACTTTCAAAATTACTATGTGAATGAGTCAGGGTTCGTGAAATTCATGAACGTGATTAAAAAGCTACGAATATTTTGAATCAAGTTCATTGTGGAAGTTAAGAATAGTTAAAAAAATACTTTGCTCAAAATTAGTTTAAACTGACACAATCTCCCCAGTGAAAACTTAGTTCTGAAATGAGAAAATCTTAAAAATAATAATTTATAAAATGTTGAATGAAAATCTCATTTTG
The DNA here is from genome assembly GCA_902151445.1 of Timema monikensis. Classification (NCBI taxonomy): domain Eukaryota; kingdom Metazoa; phylum Arthropoda; class Insecta; order Phasmatodea; family Timematidae; genus Timema; species Timema monikensis. Next base: position 58,877 of record CABFVZ010003708.1, on the reverse strand, counting down.
ATTGGAGTTTTTAACTTCTCTTATCCTTTTTTAGTAGCTAATATTTATGTATAGGACATGTAAAATTCAAGAAATATGGATTATATGATTCGTTATTTGCAGTAGAAAGAACCTTATTTATACTATTTGGTTCTTACTTTATTTATATTTATTTTTTGTTTTATCTTTTTATTTGTTCTGGAACCATCCAATAAAAATATACCACAGAAATGATAATTAAAACGTTATCAACGAATGTATCCTTAGTTTACCCTTTAAGATAGCAAGCCTAACTTGCTTGGTTCCACTCAGGTGTAGCTTATAAGATAGCAAGCCTAACTTGCTTGGTTCCACTCAGGTGTAGTTTATAAGATAGCAAGCCTAACTTGCTTGGTTCGACTCAGGTGTAGTTTATAAGATAGCAAGCCTAACTTGCTTGGTTCGACTCAGGTGTAGCTTATAAGATAGCAAGCCTAACTTGCTTGGTTCCACTCAGGTGTAGCTTATAAGATAGCAAGCCTAACTTGATTGGTTCCACTCAGGTGTAGCTTATATGATAGCAAGCCTAACTTGCTTGGTTCCACTCAGGTGTAGTTTATAAGATAGCAAGCCTAACTTGCTTGGTTCACTCAGGTGTAGCTTATTAAGATAGCAAGCCTAACTTGCTTGGTTCCACTCAGGTGTAGCTTATAAGATAGCAAGCCTAACTTGCTTGGTTCCACTCAGGTGTAGCTTATAAGATTGTATTTTCTGAAAATTGAAAAATGACACCTGTACACGGGAATCGGACCCGGGACCTTTGGCATAGTAAGACAATTCTCTTACCACTGAGCTATCCAGGAATCGTCTCATTCCCAGGGTCATTCTTCACCCATATTTTAAGGCAGAGTCTATGATGGACGTGGAGTGAAGAATGACCCTGGGCACGGGATGAATCCTGGATAGCTCAGTGGTTAGAGCATTATAGTACTAAGCCAAAGGTCTCGGGTTCGATTCACGTGCCCAGATGTCATTTTTCAATTTTCAGAATATTATATCTAGATGGAGTAATCCTCACTAAAAGCATAAATAATAGTTTTGGCTATTTTATTCTTATAAGATAGTGCCATGGTGTAATGAGTCAAGGTAAGATCTTGCATTATTTCACTTCTAATAAAATGTATGAAGAAACGGTTAAGGACGATGATTGTTAAAATACCTAAATATAATATAATATAATATAATATAATATAATATATAGTAAAAGTAGTGTGTTTGGGGGGGGAGGAGGAGGGGGATGGTCTGGTGGGTGCCACTCCTAGGCAATACACTTAAGAGAGATAAAAAAAAAGCCATTTCCTCGGCTAGCTCTGACGTTGGAACGACATTGGGAACTCTTTCTGCTATATTAATATTTAATAATGACATTACCTACAACAATGGTACGATATAAATCCCTACAAGAGCAGCATAAAATACATAGAATACAACATTGAACAATCTAAATAAAATAATTCACAGAATGAATAATTGTACTTGGGGAAACAACAATAAAAAAACACAATCATTGCAACTTTCTGTGGATTATTAACTATTATTATTATTATTATTATTATGTCAATGTTTCCACATTACAATCCTCCATATGGACGTCTGGGTATTTTCATTATTAATATTGCAACTGAGAAAGTAATAATAGCTAACAAGTGTATATATGTCTATGATCTATCTATAACTCATATAAATAATAGAAGAGAATTAAATTCAAACTTACAATTCATACTTTTGTTGGTATGTATGCACATTTTGGTATCCATATCTTGAATATAAAGGGAAGTGTGAAACAATTCATCTGCTGTTGTCAACAGAATTTTTCTCCACACAAGATTAATAGTTGAGGTTATGTTATAATTCTTTCATTTTGGATTACATATTTAAAACCGTTTAAAATGTCTGACAGTGTAGTTAATGAAGTAGAATTGGATTCAAACACACACAGAGAGAGAAAGAAACAGTGAGTAAGAGATCGAAAGAAAAGTAAATTATTAATTCGGGGTAAACCTATATGACAGCTTGTTCCATAACACAAATTCCAGGTAAATAATTTAGCTGTGTGGGAACGCAACTTCAGTATATACAATAAATAATTGCGTAAAATTGAAAAAGTGGCTACTCTTAATGATTATGTGACGTTTATAAAAACATTTAAAGCCAGCCCCATCTCTATTCATTACTAATAAAATGGTACAAATATTATATAAAAATAGACTTAAGGTCTAAAAAACATTGTTGGATCTCAAAAACCCAAAGCAAGAGAGCAAGTTTTCAAAATACAATCATACCAACGTCTTAGTTACCCTGTGACGTGAGGGGTTCTTGTTTTCAGGGTCATATACAGCTCCATACATACCTTCCGTTTAGTTTTTTAAGAGACTTAACAATAACATGGGCTCATAACTTCATCCAGTTACACCAGTCAAACTAGCTATAGTTAAAGAAGTAGATGTGAGAGGACTTTTTAAGTTTCTGAACCTGAACTAGTCAAGTGGTTTGAAGAAATATTTCAGAAAACAGTTCACGTCAATAACAATGGTGACAGTAACATGACATGAGGTGAAAATAATATTGACAATCTAGTACATTTATTATGAATTCACATGTCCAGGTCGCATTTTTCAATTTAAAGGATAGTACATTATAAACTTAACCAGAGAAGTCCTGAATTGAGAGGATGAACATTTTGGTTTTATAGGAACAATACAAATGTTTGTCTCATTTTAAATTGTTTGATATGTAATATTTTAATTAATAGTCTCAACTCTTTATAAGACTATATTATGTAGTTGTTATTTGTCAAAATATTTCTCATTATTTTCATTCAAACAACCATTAGCACGTTTAACACCAGTAAAAATAATAAATTTATGTAAAAAAAAGGTATCTGACAATAGTTCAATGTGAAAAGGATGTTTGCAAGCCTTAATATAATTGTTAAACTCACATTTATACAAACCACTTAAACAAATTATGAGTATTTGTATATTTCCAAAAGTTATATACAATTGATTATACAATCTTATTAAATTTATGTTAAAATGGTTATAAATGTAGGAAATATTGTAAATCTTTGAGCGCTGTTTTCTCAAAACATGATTTTTTGAGATGGGCCCTTTTTGCACAGAGCTCCTCAATTTATCATTTTTATGCCATATTATGGATAAAAAGATAAATATTGTTTGACCACTGTAAAGTAATTTACAATGTCTATTAGGTGAGTTAAGCGTTTTTAAGTGAAATATTGATTGTCTGGTGAGTATTAAAATTTGTAATCAGTTTAGTAGAGGTTCCTTCCAAAAGTATTAATAGTTTCTGATGTTGAATTATGTAGATACATTTATGTAAAAATATAAAATTTTCAGCCAGGAAAAAGAATGGTGTCCTTATAAGGTATTGGTTGAAAATCAGTTTTTCTTTCCAGTCAAAATATTGAATTTAACTTATAGTAATAAAAACAAAAGTTGAGTACGAGGATTCTAGCTCACTTTAGATACATTTTAAATTCATTTTACTATAAAAGGTACATAATTATTAATATTTTTGATGAGGACAAATACATTATGTGCCAGTAAAGAGTAGGTATCAGTTAATTGATTTACAAGGGGATTCACCTTTCTACGGCTAGTTAAATATTGAATGTATATTGTTAAATTTAGGTGAACCCATAGTTCCGTGGCTCCGGAGATACGTATAAATATGTTAGGGGTGATGGTGCGAGGTTGGCATTTTAGGTTAAGTGGTATAGGTAATTTTAACTAGCCTATATGTTAACCTTAGGTATGAGTTATATATATGGCAGATTTCAGCTCAATCAGTGAAGTGGTTTCTGAGTGAAAGGGTAAAGTAGTTATGTTACACATGACAGAGTAATTACTTCACAGTATAGTAGAAGATTTAGGATAATTTTCTTCACTTGGCGATGTCAACCGTTGTGTGAAAATCTATCATGAGCATTGCAATTTGATCAGGAGTTCTTTTCCATTTAAAAAGTTTATGTTTAGAGTACACTATTCTCATGACAGATATTCAAGAACGATTGATATTACCAAGTGAAGATAATTAAACTATACATAACACCTGGAGAAATATTTAATTTAGGTTGGATTATAAATCTTTTTGTTATAAAAATTGTAAACATATTGACTTTAACTCGTTTCCTTACTTCCATCCCCCACTAAGCGTGTCTTGTTCAGCAACCAACCTATTTACAGGCTACACGTGGGACAAATGTAATTTGAAAAGGCGGAGTTTTTGGGGGGGGGGATAGGTATTTTCCCCAAATCACGACGTATAAACTTTCCAGTTGATCCCATTCCCGAGACGTGGTGAGAGCCTAACATAAATCCCCAGTAGCTCTTCCTCTTTCCATCGATCCTCTACGAAGCAGAATAAACTGAGACCGCCGCGAGCAATCTTTATCCGGTTATAAACCAACAATAAAATGCTAATAGATTCGGAAATATCTTTCCCAGAAGTCTCGCTGAAGCTCACCTACGCGTCGATACGATTTGGTTTCGATGTATGTTTGCCACAACGTGGGTTGATATAAAAATAAATATATATATATATCTCGTTGGATTTATCGTCTTCGATGACGCAACAGAATTCTCGTCATCTTGATCAGCTTAAACCCTCCCTCCGCCTCTAGACCCTCCACCCCCTACTCACCCAGAGCCTTAGCTTTCCATTCAGTACAGTATGGAACATCAAAACATGACGGAATATCACCCTTCCCTGTGAACATGGCGCACGCTATTTTTTATGTGGGACCTGTACCTAACCCATCTTATGGTCTTATAGTTAAAGGGTGTTTTCATTTATTTTGGATCCGTTTTCACCCCGTCTCCTGTAAGCTCCTAAGTACCACAATTTGTGTGCTGATACTATTTTTTTCATCCCGCCTTAGGATGTAGGTCACACGGTTTTTATGTCACAGTCCAACATCTTATTTTGGAGTCGTTCTAAGGCGTAAAAACACTCGAGAAGTGCATATTATGTCGGTATAGCGCTATGAGGAGTTTTGTTAAAGTCCGTCATATCAACTTTATAACTAAGCATGAGAAGTTTCTCGCACTAGTTGTCACTAATTTGAACTAATAATTTAAATAAACGGAAATACTATTCCTCTGCTCCGTCCAAGCAAAATTAAACGATTGTTTTCTACCGCATTTGATGATGTGCACCCCCCATAGTACACCCACAAGGAATATAGCTTTATTTATTTCTCGTGACAGTAGTTTAAATGAATAACTACAATGCATCTTGTATTTGATGATATTACACCCCGCAAAACACTTCTGTATGAACTGTAGTATTATATCTACCTCGAGGCGTCAGTTGTCAAATGAATATTTACAATGTCTCCTGTATTTGATGATAATACACCTCGAAACACACTCCTGTATGAAATGTAGTATTATATCTACCTCATGGCGTCAGTTGTTAAATTAATATTCACAATGTATCCTGTATTTGATGATATTACACCCGGCAAAACACTTCTGTATGAACTGTAGTATTATATCTACCTCACGGCGTCAGTTGTTAAATGAATATTTACAATGTCTCCTGTATTTGATGATAATACACCCCGCAACACACTCCTGTAAGAAATGTAGTATTATATCTACCTCATGGCGTCAGTTGTTAAATGAATATTTACAATGTCTCCTGTATTTGATGATAATACACCCCGCAACACACTTCTGTATGAAATGTAGTATTATATTTACCTCATTGCGTCTGTTGTTAAATTAATATTCACAATGTCTCCTGTATTTGATGATGATACACCCAACAACACAATACTGTATAAAATAATAGGGGTGTTCGAAGGCCACATTTTAAATGCGAAGCGAAGTTGAAGTGAATCTTGGAACTTGCAAAGAAAAGTCGAAGTCGAGGTCGAAGCTATCCAGGATTTTTGTGGTCGTCACTTAACGCTACTTTTAATTTTTAAATTAATTATTTTTCTATATCTTGTCAGTAAAAAGGGCCAGGAAAATTTACTTATTGTTATTTCTCAAACTTTACGTATGCATGTCTTTTTATCTGCATTTCTCTGATAATAATTTTAAATTAAATTCTGTTTTCGTTTCCTACTTCCCGTGTCAACCATTTTGAATAATAAAGAAAATGCTAATAAGTTATGAAAAATTTCTGTCAAACTGCACTTATAAATTTGTCACAAATAATTCCAAACAGATAGAATACTAAGGACCAATCATTGGACGCGAGCTGCGATGAAAGGACAACTAAAGCGCTTTCTCTGCTTCATACCAGTGACCATTGTGTTATTTGTTTATACGTGTTTTTATTTTTTTTACAAAATTATGTTTGCGATAATGAATATAATATATTAACATTTACTTACCCGTTTATGATCCATTTTTACGTTGTGTTAGTTAAATTACCAGTCAGTGTTAATATTTTGTTTATTGATGGTTTTAAAATGATCAAATATTGAAAAATATAATATTTGGTAAGATAAAATTAAATCGTTTGATAATTTATCAAAGTTTTATACTTACTTCGAAATTTTTCGAATATGCGAAGGTTATTGTAGATATAGAAATCGAAGCCGAAGGAGATTTGACCTTCGACTTCAACTTTTCGAAGCTTCGCACACCATTATAAAATATATTCTTAAATCTATTTCGATAGGTCAGTAGTTTAAATGGATGATTACATTGATGATAATACAGCATGAACTATACAATTGTATAGAATGCAGTCTTTAATAGATTTAGACATCTTCTGTGTCCTTGGGCCCTGGTAGTGTCGATAGGATGTATGCTGTTTCTGGTGGTGGGGCTGTGCTATGTATATATGTATAATGCATCAAGGCTATCTGCTGGAGCGTCGCAGTACATGGATGAGACGATCGTGTTGTTGTGCATGTGTGTTTTAAGGGTGTTTTCGCACGCACCGACACACACGAAGAGAGAGGAGAAGGGGGTGCATTAAAAGACAAGCAGAGAACGGGAATACAAAGGGGAACATCGTACAGCAGCTACTGTTTGGCATCAGGGAGACATAAGGTAAAGAGAACCAGGAAACAGGAGATTATTTTGGGGAGCAAATAATTTTAGACAATACAGAGGGATTTACATTTTAAGCATTTGTTTTTACGAACTGTCCGCAACCTACTGTTGGTGGAGTTACCATAGGTTCTCATGGTATATCAGTCTAATGAAAGCAGGAAGAACCAGACAAATATATGTATTTGTGATTTATAATTAAAACAACAATTCTCATAAGTCATTTCATAAACACTACCAAATCTTTGAATATTCGTCTTGGTTACAGATTACTTTTTGTTAACTGTGACAGTTTTTGGATAAGTTTCGTTTATATTTGAACACATATTAATATTGTTAACATTTAATAGAGAAAAAAGGTGGATATTTACTAATTTTTGACATCAAAATAGTTTAAATTTTACTAAATCTAATGTCATCACTACAAATACATGTATGGATGTCTGACATGTATAGTCTAATATATAAAATATTACAACAGAACAAGAATATATAAGAACATGGCTGACATGTAGTCTAGTGCACAAAACATTACAATAATAAATAATATATAATAACATGGCTGACATGTACAGTCTAATGCACAAAACATTACAACAGTAAATAATATATAATAACATGGCTGACATGTACAGTCTAGTGCACAAAACATTACAACAGTAAATAATATATAATAACATGGCTAACATGTACAGCCTAGTGCACAAAACATTACAACAGTAAATAATATATAATAACATGACTGACATGTACAGTCTAGTGCACAAAACATTACAACAGTAAATAATATATAATAACATGGCTGACATGTACAGTCTAATGTATAAAACATCACAACAATAAATAATATATAATAACATGGCTAACATGTACAGCCTAGTGCACAAAACATTACAACAGTAAATAATATATAATAACATTGCTGACATGTACAGTCTAGTGCACAAAACATTACAACAGTAAATAATATATAATAACATGGCTGACATGTACCGTATAATGTATAAAACATTACAACAGTAAATAATATATAATAACATGGCTAACATGTACAGCCTAGTGCACAAAACATTACAATAGTAAAATGATATATAATAACATGGCTGACATGTACAGTCTAATGTATAAAACATTACAACAGTAAATAATATATAATAACATGGCTGACATGTACAGTCTAATGTATAAAACATTACAACAGTAAATAATATATAATAACATGGCTGACATGTACAGTCTAATGTATAAAACATTACAACAGTAAATAATATATAATAACATGGCTGACATGTACAGACTAGTAAACAAAACATTACAATAGTACAATGATATACAAGAACAGGGCAGACATGTACAGTCTAGTAAACAAAACATTACAACAGTACAATAATATACAATAACATAGCTAACATGTACAAACTAACCCAAAAAATTTAACCAAAATTTTGTTATCTTTTAAAAAAATATTTAATTGCAGGTCTGGGAACAATATACCTTCTCGTGATTAACTCATATTTAAACTCAGGGGATAAGGATGATGAAGGCTGAATTTAAAGGAAACGAAACCGCAATTGAGTGGAGGGAAATTGGGTAAGGAAACCAACCATCTATGATATACCACCCTTAGTGCACTTTGCCAGGATTCTATCCCCGAGCTTCCCATCACCAAAAAAACAGACCAAACGAGTCTTAGACGTAGTCCGCGTGCTCACCTGTGCGCCCCACCCACCTACGTTCAAAAGTGTGTGTTTGTGTGTCCGGGGGTGTACAAGAAAGTAGAGAGCACTGGTGTGCAGAGAACTAGCAGAGAGCTTAGGGGAAAGTTTAGAAACATCTTTTAAGTTATTGTTACCGAACCTTCTTCATACTTCCTTTGTTTTATCTCCTTCTCAGACCTTCTCCCCCTCATACCCCGCTGACTCAACCTCACGACCAAAGATAACTTTTTTTTTTAAGTCAAACATTGGAACGATATAAATTTTAATCCGAACGTTCGACAAGGGAGTCGGGGTTGAAGGGGAGGCATAACGACGCTTGTATGTTAAAGAAGCGTCGTCCCCTGATCGTTCCTGAGACGCCCGCGTCTAGTAAACGACGCCCATCCATCTGAGTCCTTACCCTCATACACGTGCACCCCCACGTATGTTTAGAGACGTGGTGACACGTGTTCGCGTCAGGTAAAGGCGATATAGGCCTGCTTTCTTATTTTCTTTTATTCATACGATCAGCGCAAAATTGAAACATGTCACAGTTTACGTGTCGTAATGAGACTTCAGTGAGTTCTTTCTTAAAAAAAAAAAAGTTATTTCATTTTTAGACTTAATTTTTCTTTTCATATTAAGGTGGGTAACATAAGTCAAGGTCCGTATTTTTGTAGTTTTTAGAGCAACATTTTTTGAGCATAGTTAATAAAAAAATGCTTCAGCATATATTATACTAATTATATTTTAATTCTCTACACACGGGGGAACCAACAGTTCTAGAATATGTCATGGCCATAGTGAACTTAGGACTTTTGATCTTCATTTAAAATTTTCTATTCATCCCATTATACTCAAGGCAGATATTCAAGAACTTTCGAGATTCACATAAGTATGTAGAAATATAAAATACAGTAAACGTATCTAATGATATAATAATTTAATTACCTGATTCGGTGGCTGTATGGTCTAAGGCATCACTCTCGTAATAGACTAGACTGTCGATTAGAGGGAGATTGGGATTCGAACCCCAATCGTGTGTAATGAGGGTGGTTTTTTCTAAATTCTTTTTCCACTATCCAAGCAAATGCAAGTACACTTCCTCTAAGTCTTAACTTCCTCATCCCTAGCTCATTACTGGTGTAAATGAGTACATATGCGTATAGTCTGAACGGATATAAAGACGCGGTGCTAAAAACATTTATTTTGGACAATTATTTTTGTTAGAAAAACTACAAGGATATTGACCTTAACTCGCCCTACCTTCCACCCCACCTTAACTCGCTCTAGTTTCCACCCCCACCTTAACTCGCTCTACCTTCCACCCCCACCTTAACTCGCCCTACCTTCCACCCCCACCTTAACTCGCCCTACCTTCCACCCCCACCTTAACTCGCCCTACCTTCC